>JAULCE010617711.1:0-16011 GCA_032359355.1 Macoma nasuta | reverse complement strand
ATTTAACTCAGTGTATCGAATATTTAAACATACTTGATTTATTTAAACATATCAATAAAGTCGTTTTGAAATATACTTATGCATACGAGCAGAAAGATTAAAACAAATAAATATACAAACCAAACACCAACATATAAGTTCAGATAATCATGTTGGCACTACCAACTAAAATAAAGTAAGAAAGCATAGCAAGGGCGAATACTGATTGATGTTGAAAAGGTTACGGTACACGCACCGTAACATATGAAATTGAAATCAAAAAAGTTGATGCTAAGATTATTTTAATGGTGTTAATGTGTTCTTAGAACACATGGGGTAAGATGCAAAGACATTTCATGATATAAACAAGAGCCTCATGCTAGTCCCATATCACTCACCTGAGAAGAGGGTATCGAAAGAAATATTGTAAATAAGCATTCTGAATCAGACTAATATTTTCTGAGAAACAATACCATCTTTTTTAAAACATACCCTGACAGTAATGTTTTAATATGTTATCTTGGTATTTTAGTAAAAGTCATATTTGTTTCTACTATTTCGAAATCGGGCTACTTATTTTGGAGAAGATGTTCAACTTTTATTTACATATCAGCACTCTTTAAACAACAATTGACCAGGCCCCTTGTAACCATGTTATTTTCTTTTTTATAAATGGTCATTCGTTGAACAGGTTTGGTAGACCCAATGATCATTTCTGTGAAATTAATTTGAAATTTTGTTTTAAGTTTTAGGGAGAATAGATTTTCAAATTTAAATATTTTTCAAATAATAAATTTTCAAATCTACACTAGAAATATTGACCCCGTGGCTGTCAAACTTTTCAATTATAATCAATATTTCACTGTTTAGCAGATGTCAAACTCAAGGAACATTTCTGTAAAACTGTTGTGAAATCGGAAAAGAATATATTCAAAGACATGCCATACCGCACTACGTCTGTGCTTTAGCAAATGCATAATGCTCAAATCAGTAACATATATAAAATGATACCAGCCACATTCGGAAAGTATTACTACGAACTTAGTTTTTATAGAACAAATGTTCATTGGACTTCAACGGTAGCATGCACAAAAAGGGTCTAAGCTAAAAGTGCGAATTTCCTAGACGGTGTTAGTAAGCATTGTGGGATTTGAAATAACACCTTATGAAAGCTACAGAATGCTGTTTTTGTTTTTAAGTCAAGAAGATATGCAGACGAGTATAAGGCTCTTCACGAAGCACGTACCTCCTCATATTGTACTGACTTGTATTAGATTCACCTGGAAAGAAAGCGGAACAAAACATAATTCAATTGTTAATTGAATTAAACGGTCTAATGAACACAAACGCATATTGTAAGTGTTCTCCATGTTGCTATCCCATTTGAAATAAATCATTTATTTTAATTATTCTATATGATCAATGTTAATCTATTTAAACATAAATACTACAGAAGTATGATAAAAAATTAAATTAGAATTAAATTGAAAATGTATAAGTTTAATACATATATATATATAAATATGAGCAGATGACAAAAAGTGCAGACGAAAATATTTCTAAGGTTATATCCTAAACCAAATCCTTAAAATTCTCAGTAGAATGGGGAAACAAGTTTTTTATTTAAGCGTGTAACTTTAGATACTTGATTGTTTTTTTTTTCATAACACGAATCATCGCGGAACTTGCCGCATTTTACACTGTAGAACGAGTGTTTATTGGTAGGTTTGGATAAATTGACCATCGGGTGACTTGATGAAGATCCACATTTAATTTAGACTCATTGTTTTCCTCCACAGAAACGCCTTTTAGCGCCTCTTTAACTGGTGACAATTGAAAACATTGCAGGGAATTGGGCATTTGTCCGTAACGAGCAAACGCTCCGTTTTTTACAATGATTTCAAAACAGTTCAAAAATGGCATTTGGCATTGGCCAAGATTTTTTCTTATATTTCGCCAGATTCTTTCATTGTGTATTAGTCTAAAATGGCTTGTGGAGGAAAGGGTTAAGTGACACGTGAAATATAGAATATTTCTGAATTTGTTATGTATTTCGTGACAAAGTTGACCCTGCTGCTATGAATATGAAGTCTAATTGTCGCTTTCAATCTGAACTGTTAAAAGGCATGTTCTTAAAGTGTTATGCCAATAAAATGTATGATTGGTTGAAATGTATGATCATCCAAACTAGGTCAGAAGTAATCTACAGGCGTGTTCCTTCTATAAACAAGTTTCAAAATAATATAGAACATCTTTGTTTGTCTTTTTTCAACAGGGTACTTTTACTGAAAGTCTGAACTTCATATCTTAAGTATAGAGTGTTTTAGATTGATTATTTATTGATGAACTGCACTCGTCGTTTTTAAACCTCTGATACATTTATTCAATATACCACATTTGAGTTCGGCCACAAATGACGCAGTGGCGTTACGCTTAGCTTTGCTGATGTAAAGATCTTATATTACGCCAACGTTATTTAACGACGTTTTTTATGCGACGAATTCTAAATCTCGCTTTACGGAAATAACCTCAATTATATCCCTTAATATTGTGAAGTCTCGAATATTTCTGTAAATAGATTTATCGAATAAAGCGGATTTTTATTATAAATCTGTTCTATTGAAAATAACAATACAAGAAAGTCAAACTCACACAATACGCTCGTGTTGCGTCACAGCTAAGTGTTGAAATGAGCAGAAATGAAAAAAATAGCAAAATATCATTAAGGTTGTTCTTTTATATTACTATTTAAATAACAAAGTGAAACGTTATCAATTTATTGATGTAATAAAAAAACTAAGCTGTCATAACTTTGGAATAACTGGATCATATGAAGTAATACAAACATTGTTATGTTTATACTAGATGTACAAAGTATAAATCGATTACAAAAGAAAACATATATGGTACAGTTCAAATTTTTTCGAAAAACAATACTTATTTGGTATCGATGAAAACTTGAAGACATTTCTGATACAAACCTGTAATTTGTTATGCGTTATTGTTGTCCGTAACGTTACCATGACGTCGCAAACATCACAATGACGGGCGCTTTTTCTTATCAGTTCGCACAAGCTAAAACTCACGAAAACGCATGTAGCTCAGCTATTTTCGACGTTAGAATAATAAACCGCATATCAAAAGAATTGACATATTGGTCTTATTATCACCGTGACATTAAATAGGCGAATAAACCCGATTTTGTTTTGAACTATATTTTTGGCAAAACAACGTCATTTATCAACATTTACAGAAAAACAAACCGACACATTTTCGTCAATTTTCAATATATTTTGCATCAATCTATTCTGTCGTCGCACACGAAATATTAAAAACGTTCACGGTTACGTTTATGTTATACAACGTATTTCTATAAACCCTATAACGTCATTTTTACGTTACGTTGACGTCAGATTTATGTTGATTGTATGTGCTACGTGGCACGAACATTATAAGTGCAATTATTTTCCTCTGGAATTCTTTTAGAGCTATTTCAAAGCATGACTTTTGACAAAGTGCGCAGATCTCGAACAGAACTTTTGCTAAACTGCGCCAAGAGACCAAATATATATTGCTTACAATTTGGCAATCAACCGAGAAAAGCGCCAAATAATAATCAGTTACAGAGGCGCTAAAGGGGACCTGTGTGGAGGAAAGTGTTAACATTTAAGTTTCGAGTATTTAATTTTAACATTTTGTACCGATGCTTTACTCCGGAAAATATAGAGAACCAGTCTATTCGAAAAAAAAGCTAAAGTACCGCACCCGGATCCCGTTTATGTCTCTTATATCTGCATCTGTCAGAACAAAAAAAGAGAGGACCATATTGAAAATTGGCAAACTAAGCCAAATAGGTTGTCCACAATAGATAAAAACCGAAACAAACCTACAAAACAAACCACTTTTATTTAATTAATTATGAAGTGTTATTAAAAAATGCCGTTCAGGGCTTTCATATCCATGTGAACATATTTTGAATAAAACCATGTTTCGATGAAAAGTTTTGCTTGAAACGCAATTGAATTGATCTGAATAAGAATTACATCCCTTTATTTCTAAAGTAAGGCTATTTCAAACAGTGAGCACCTTAACCGAGTTATATCATGTAAAATTATCGTGCCTTCCCGGGAAATTACTGTAGTTATAGTTTATTAACACCGGTCAAGTTGATTAACTATAGAGAATAATGTTCAAATTTATCTTTTGGAAAGGCAAATAGTGTAGACGTCATACTAGCGCAGTCTGAGCTGGATGCTCTCAAACCATTCTCAGCTGGACGAACCTATTTAGTCTTACGATGGTATACGAGATTGTTAAAGGACACACACATCGGCTTGAATGAGAAACAAACCGTGTAGGTCTTGATCAAACTCTATATCTGATCTGTATGTATATTGTTTGCAATGCACAACCCTTATCCTGCTGAACGCGACCATACTACGATATTTAAACAGCTTTAATCCGGATCGGACGCCGGTCGAGTAACTGACCGCTGATTCGGATCCACTGTTGGCACTGTGACACTATATTCTACAGTTTCAGCAAAGTGTATGCAAATCCGATGACGTTGTAAAATGAAGCAGGCGATTCTTTGAGCAGACGACATTGTTTGCAGCATAATAAGAGTTAAGGTTGAAAATTATACAGCGGCTCTCATGTCTTGCGCTGTCTTTATCTGCCTGTCCATCAGTTGGAGGAAATGTTAATCATGTGATAATAACACGAACAACTTGATTTGTGTGGTCGAAGATAACATGTCGTCTTCTAGGATCAGGATGTACACTTATTGAATTGCTGTGGAATATAATAAGTTGGCATTTACAGACGTTCTGGAACCCAACTATTTCTGATTGTAAAGCATCCAGACAATATGTAGAAATAACATTTTTTTCCCAGTGGGTTAATGCCTTTCTTTTCTCGAACAATGTAGACTCTTTACGCCACAGAAGCGCCCTTTAGCATCCGTGAAGCAGATGATAATTGGAAAAAAAATGTATGAAAGAGAGAATTTTACGTAATGAGCAAATGCTCCATCAATTTCCTACAATGATTCAATGTAATTAAACATGAATCTTTTCTATTGCCTAATATAAACACTCATCAATTTCATAAGAGACATTTCTTGTTAGGTCGTCTCAAAACTGCATACATGTATGAAGTTAAAAGTTAACACTTTACCTAATATCCTATTTAAGACTCATTCTCAACGAAAGCTTCTGACGAAAAAGATGAATATCTTATGAAAAAGAAAGTGCCAATTTGTAATGGCTTGGAACTTTAGTAATCCGGCAGCGCATCTGGGTCAATTCTGTTTGCAATATTAGATTGGCGCTTATATGCCAAAGTGTTCTCAATATACATTGAGTCATCTTGTCTCGGTTTAGATTAAATTTTATTCGAGTTCTGCACACTTTGCTCAATGTTTTGTTTCCAATGTCGTGCTTTTGAATAGTTCTGTAAGAATTTCAGAGTAAAACTTCTGCACTCATATTGTTCGTGCCACGTAGCACATACAAACAATATAATACCGACGTCAACGTAACGTAAAAAATGACGTTATAGGGTTAATATAAAAACGTTGTGCGACGGGAGAACAGATTGATGCAAAAAATATTGAAAATTGACGAAAATGTGTCCGTTTGTTTTTCTGTGAATGTTGATAAATGACGTTGTTTTGCAAAATCTGTGTTCAATATAAAATCTGTTTTCTTCGCCTATTTAATGCCACGGTGATAATAAGACCAATATGCCAATACATGTACAAACAGTTTGAAACTGTTGTAAGTTTTCTTTTGGTATGCGGTTTATTATTCTAACGTCGGAAATAGCTGAGCTACATGCATTTTCGTGATTTTTAGCTTGTGCGAACTGATAAGAAAAGGCGCGCGTCATTGTGATGTTAGCGACGTCATGGTAACGTTTCGGACAAAAATAACGCAAAACAAATTACAGGTTTGTATCGATACCAAATTAGTATTGATTTTCGAAAGAAAATGATCTGTACCATTCCCCCTTAAGTGTGTTTTTGGCAAGATAGTTGGAAACCTTGTTTGGCCAATCATGCATAAGTTCCATAGGTTTAAAGCAATCAAGCTGACCGAAATATCATGCTCATAAATATGAGTACATTTTATGTGAAGATTGAATAAGGATTGTTGCAATTCTAGGGCGGAAAAACATTTTTGCATAATTTCACCATGAGGACATAAACCATGTGTTGAAAGCGGTCTAGCTGGATATCAAAATTTGCTAAGATAGTATACCCATAAAGACTGTGTTTACAATACTTGTATTGGCATCTAATTATCTTCTGTCGTTGTTGACACGGATGCACTGTCGTACGAGTGACGTTTAAACTCATTAATTTACTTTCTCAACCGTATATTTGATATGTTATACACAAACTAAATGTACTTTTTTGTAAAAGTAAATGAATTAAATGAAACATTTTGCCTTCTGTTTCGGTTTTGATATTGAATGTATTGAAACAATCGTTCTCAAAAAAAAACATATTTCGTACCGGTGTTCTATTGAGTTATTTAGTGTTTTGATATTTTATACTTGACTGTATTCCCAGATGTAACTGGAGGAGAAGAGATGTAACCCGACCGGAGATCGAACCAGGACCTCCCTAATCAACCAGCGCATTCTTCCGACTGAGCAACCTGTCTACTAATCCGCTCTATGTCTATTTAAGGAATAGACACTGTCACAGATTTTTGAAAACAACCACTTCAATGCTTTACTGCCAAAATGGTCACAATCACAAACAAGGGGTGCTTTCTAATTTCAAGACGTTCATGATCATTTTTATGTGTGATGCTTCAAGTCCGAACTGTTCCTAAACAATTCACCTAACAAGAGGACCATAATGGCCCTATATCGCTCACCTGATTAAAGGGGTTAATCTTACTAAATGAGACTACTGTCATAAAAGAAATAAATGTCCCAGTCCCTTGTATCCAAGGATTCTGTGAATTCATTTTTTGACATTGGACCAGTAGTTATAGAGAAGAAGATTTTCAAAAATTTCTATATACATGTATCCATATAAGGAAAACTGGCCCTGCCTAGCAGCCATGATTTTGGACATAGCATTACTCTTTGAAAACTTTGGTTGAGGTCCACCAAAGATTAATTTCTGTAAAATTATTTTGGAGAAATTATAGAGAAGTTATAGTTATAGAGAAGGTTTTCAAAATGTTCTATATATCCATATAAGGACATAGATCTACATGTTTTTTGACATATCATAACTCTTTGTACAACATTGGTAGAAGTCTTCCCAAGGATAATTTTTGTGAAATTATTTTGAAATTAGACCAATGTTTTTTGAGTAAAAGATTTTTAAAGTATTTCACTTCTGTTGCCATGGCAACCAGAGATCTGCTTGGAATGGAACTCTTTGGTCAACTTTCAAATGGGACTATCCAAGGAACATCCCAGCCAAGTTCGGTGAAATTTCAGACAGTGGTTTCAGAGGGGATGTTATTTAAAGAAAGTATGAACATACGACATATGTGGTATGACGGACGACGGACGACGGACGTAGACCGATCACAATACCTCACCTGAGTATACTCATACTCAGGTGAGCTAAAACTTATATCATGTTCCGTAAAAACATATGTGAATAAATTAATTCATTGCAAACAAAAGCAAATACTTCTAAAATACGGCTGACATTAAGGTCAAGATGCATGGCTGGAATTATGAAATGCACATACACGTTTTAGGAATCCGCGTTTCCAATATACAACTTTATTAAACACCCATACTGCAGCACTTTGACACAAGTAGGTAAGAATAGCTTAAAATAACGAAATCTTCACTCATGTTTAACCTTTTACATAAGCTATAAACAAGTGCAATGATGAAAGCTGCTGGATCTATTGGATACTGAGTTACAAGTATTGTATATTAGGTCAATTATTTTTATGGTTCATGTTTTAAAAGTTTTAAACAATACATTTACATTTAAGATTTATGATGAGTGTAAGCGAAACCGGTTGGGAATTCAAATAAATCAATGTAAACACCATGTGATGTCAGTTTACTTTTTCATATAATTATATATACTCACCCAGGTATGCTGATTGAAAGCAACAGCTATAGCAACCAAAGCAGGCTGATCTGAACTGTTTTCTAAATTTCACTGCAAGATAAAATAATAATAATACTTTGTTCTGAAATTTGGAATTGAGAAAATGGAGTTTAGATAGATAAGCCAGAATATTTCAAGCATATTTGAAATAGAAATTGTGTACAATCACTTTATACGAAATAAATTAAATTATAGTTAATGCATAGCTATAGACCAGTTTTATTTTGGACACTTTCTTACTTTTCTTCTTATATCCAAGCGATATCTGCATCATTGAATTAAAAAAATAGGTTCCGATACAAGTAAATTATACACGATAAGGAAAAATGTGTCATATATATATAGAACAATATACCAACTTGATGTTTTTGTGTATTTCGTTAATATTGTCCAAGTCCACTTAACCCAAATTTAAAATAATATCCTTTGCAACCATTATGTTAGAGGACCATATCGATTAGGGTCCTCTTGACTTTCCGCTTTTTCATTTCTAAAACATTTTAACCCATGCTTTAGAGAAACTGTGGCTTTAATATTGAGACATGTTTAAGTCCATAACGTATATAACGCCGGTTACTTCCAAAATATCCGTTTAATGCTATGTCGATTAGATATGCTTAAACAATAGAAGACGAGACCATCTAATCAGTACGTGGGTCATGTGCACACTTGCTCGATTCGGGCACCTACGTAGAGGTATGTAATAAGTTATACAGTTTCTTGCCAGGGTATATGACGATTTATTCCCGGCTGAGGAAAATCATGTCGCCGAGCCATTAGGTAAGAAACTGTATAACGAATTTATTATACTGCAAAGGTTTTAATCGTTTATTCATATTATTTATCAAGTTACACGCTTTATGTCATGAATAACATTTAATGTGTGCTTGGCATATTGTTTTAACAGCAGACTTGTGTAAAATCCAAAGTACAATGTCGAGAAGCGACGCGTCGGCACGAGGCTCCCCACGGGGAATAGTCATATAACGGCTGCTCACATGATTTGCTATACTCGGCTCATTGACCTATCATATAAAAGGATTTTTCTTTGAAGTATAATAAAACGCTTTATCCGTCCAGCCAGAAAATCATGTTCGCACTATTACTTGGTGATCAATGGCCAATGGGACTCTATGAATGAAGCTTCATTATGGAGATGGTATGCAAATACTACCAATATGTTCAAGTCCAATGATTTGTTAATTGTTGTGATCGGAGAGCATCCACATAATTTACCGTTTTAATTTACTTGTTTTTATCTAATAGAATTCTAATAAAATTAAAACATTTGTTGGCACCAATGAGCTTTTGGCTAATATTTATCGATAACAAGGCTGGCGCGCGTCTCAGTACAAAAAACATACATGTACGCAATAATCCTTATTGTGTAGTAAGTATTCAGAAAAATAATTGCGATCGGATCGGGTTCAAATCTAAGTCTGCGTCTGATTTTAATACTATTTGTTTGACATAGAGTAAGCGGTATGTGCGAATGTATAAAATAATCGTTGAGTGTGGAGTTTATGTAATGAATGCCAATTAAGGACATGCATTACAGACTTATATAATGCCAAAATAAACAGTAGCGGTACAACAAATTGTCAAGAATACAAGTACTGGGGGTAATTATAGATATTTTCAAGATTCAAGGTTTTTATTTCATCATTCCATTGGGCTTATAAGCCCATGAGACATACATACATATATAAATATGGCGTCGATAGTGTACTTCAGTCTATTTTGTCAATGTTTAACAATTTGCAGATCTACATTATTATAATATTTTTTACGTACATTGAAGAAAGTCTGTCATCGACGAATTTGAATAAGAATGCTATCTTTGTATATATGACGAAAACATACCGCTCATGAAGTTATAAATCACTGGATTAATGCAGCTGTTGATGAACATTATGAGTCTAGCAATCCAAAATAACTGCCGTGCTGTCTCCTGGTTCATGCTGTTAAAGGCATTAGTATATCTGTCAATAGAGAAACAATAATTTGAAATGATAACCAACTGAACAATAAAAATAACATTTGTTGTGATAAACATAGTAGCTGTAATGATCAATATACTAATAGTCAATAGTCATAGCATCTTTTATCTAGTTGGACTGAATGATAGTTTTCCGATATGATCAAAAGTTAATATTGATATCATTAAAAACAATTTAGACTTATATCGTCTACGTTTGTATACACGTATGGAGTCGTGGATAATGGTGTATGTATGTAGTAACAAACGCTTAAGGACAGGTTATATCTACAAACTGACTAAATAAAACATTTTTGTAGATAGGATTAATACATCGAACTCAAAATTCACAACTTCCATACAAATACTGAGTAATATTTGCAAGCCTTATGACTAATTTGCATGTGTCATGTATATCCAAAGGATATAATTCAGAAACACAGCGAATATTGCCAATATTCTAAAAAATCAATAAAAACAACCACCCATATTGCTTGATAGAATCACACATGTCGACTTATCTCTTTACTCGATACATTCAGCTAATGTATCAATGTAATAGACTTAAATACAACACTCTACCATCCTTTGTTGACCTAGCGCCGGAACATTATATTAATTTTAAATCAAATATATCACGTCATATTAATAGATAAGAAAGATCAAGGTATTTCAAATACAAAGTAATGTAACAGTCTGACATTTTGTAACGTAGTTCTGTAAAATCTTGAGAATATGTGGGTGTAGACCTTAATTGAATAAATTATATTCTTTAAAAAGTGTGTCCTAATTTAATTATTGTTTTATTTAAATAAACTGTCGACTATACCCTTGTAAACATGTTACCAAAATTAATAAACTGATATAGCCGTATTTTAAGACGCAAAACAGCGAGTCGTGTTTTCAAATTTGCACGAAAACTGGTTTTAAGTTTCAAAATGCAGAATATGGCTAATGTTCGTAAGAAGAAGGCAAAATACCGAAAATCAATGCCGGTAAGCTGGATAAAAGTTCAAAAATGCAGTTTGGTGAATGTCAGCAATCAGAATAGCAGTTTGAGAAAGCAAGATGGAGGTAGAAGAAAGAAACGCAAGCTGAATGAAAGTTTCAGGATGCAGAATGGCGAATGTCAGAAAATAAAATAGAAGTTTGAGAAAGCAAGATGGAAGTAGAAGAAAGAAAGATGTATTTTTTATTTAAATACCCTTCCATATAAAAATGTCTCTCGTGCCAAACTATACTCGCTGTGACTTTGACCTTGACCTTTGATACACTTGAAGGACACGTTTTTTTCCATTTCGTATTTTTCTGCTGTAAATGTTACTTGTACCAACTTTGATATACATATACATCTTAGAAAAGGGTATTATTGCTTTCCAAAATAGGGTCGCTGTAGCCCTAATGAAAGAAAGGTTTGTCATTACAATGTTACCTATGCTGTAAAATGTAGATAAACACCAATCGATATATACACATACAATTTGGAAAGGGGGTGTATCACACGCCAACATAAGGTCACCGTGACAATGACTTCAACCGTTGCCTCCGTTAGAAGAACAACCATAGTCATAGAGCCCATAAGATATCTGCTTTTATCTCGTTTATCTCATTAATCATTCTGTATTTTAATATTGTAATATGAAACATATTACAATTATAATCAAGTTATAGGCATTTACTTTCGAATTTAGCCAAATATGTTAAAGGAGCTATTATTTATCGAACATAAATATTATTCTAAATAATATGTATAAGTATAGTTTCTCCTCCTGAAAAATCAGGGGTTAGTTGATTTAACGCCTCTTGTTATATGTGCAATTGGATATTACTGTCCTGGTTACCATGAATTAGTGATATTTTATTTTACAGTTACGAAACTGATGGTATTTTATTGCATTTTTTCTTTTTGCGTTATTTGTTTGCTGTACCAGTATAGTTTGTACTGCATATTTACTTAAGACGCGCGACATGATAATAAACATATATGTATGTAAACTATGTACAATGTACACGTCTGAATAAAGTACGTATCTGTCTGTCAGTCTGTCTATATATCAGTTACAGATGCGCTTAAATGCGCTTCTGTGGAGTAAAGGGTTGAGTCTCATCATGTTTGTTGCTGTTAATCTTACCGACACGCTCAATCGAAGAGCTAGCGCATTTCTGTTTAAACTATGGGATTTTCGAATCAGCATGTTTCAGTTAAAGATTCGTTTATAAACACTGTGTATGACCTGAGCTTAATTTTCACCATAACCGGTCCGAGGATGGTCTGTATTCACTTCGTCACTCCACTGACAGTCAAAACAATGAAGGGTTGCAATTTTAATCCATAAATTATCTTGTTTCTCATATAATTGCATTCAATTTGTAACGGTAATTCGCCCACCCTGAGAGGTGCTTGAGCATTTTTATACACTGGACATGCTGATTTTACTATGTAATTAGGAGTTCAAAGTTATAGGAAAGATATGCAAAATAGTATAGACTCTTATGGAGCAATCTGGTCAGGGTATACACTGTTTGTAAACGTCCTGCTGGCCGAATAACATAAAGTAGTTACAGTAATGCATTGAATTCGGTGTATGCCGGTTGGTGCGCAGTCGACGTTCTTAGCCTTCCGCGGTTAATACTTTCAATCAGTCTGTAAGAAAAGTCAGCCTTTGCATGTGTGGTTAAGTTTTAAAAAAGTAATGACTTTACTGCTTCTCTGAATGGGTGACTTATCCAATCATGGAAAGACAACCCTGACCCAAAAACCTTTGTTTACATGTTGTCTGCTGGTTTTCCTTTTCCGTTACTATTATTTGTTCTCTCTAAAGTTAAGCAGAAAAGTATCTTAAGTTATGTTCGAAAATTAAAATATTTTTGCTAAAACATTCTTAAGACATGTTTGGCATACCACTTAAGATTAGATGGTTTTAGTTTTAGCTATGAAAATAATGTAAGATTTTTTTAGGTATGGCCCTGTGTTGCTTTTGAGTGCTTTCTCGCCAATCAGAAACAAGTTTTTCCCTGAGACACGAAATCCCCAAAGTCGGCCTTCAGTTATGGTGGAAATCTCACACAACAACACCTAGTGTGTTTTGATTGGAGCATTGGCTAGTAATTGCGTGGCTCCCTACTTGAACCCCGCACTGTATCTATCTGTATTGCAGTGTTTTCTTCGTATAAATGCATGTGTTGGTAGGCATAAATAGACTTCCTCAGAATCTTGAGAAGCAAGTCACTTTTAAATGCACCAAAAATCATTAAATCCACACTTCTGTAAAGAATACGAGTGTTATTTGCTTTCACTTGAGTTTACTTAACCAACGCACTAAACGATCACACCATGAAATTCGTTAATGAGCCGTCTAATTTTGCGTCTGAACACTTCAAGATACTGTATTGTTCTGAAGTCTCTACACTGATAATTCTGTAAAAGAGAGATCCTTCAAAAGCACGAAAGTCAATTCATATAGAGAAAATTGCAGACTCGGTTTTATTGAGTCTGTTCATGAGTAGTAATTAAAGATGCAACACTACTCACGCCCCCTAGCACCGGCTTAAGCGGTATTCAATTTTCAAAACTAAGTGTTGAAATGTTGAATAAGGTCACCTGTTCATCTCATCAATCCCATTGTGGTCCAGTACAGTAGAATGTGATTTGTAATGCATATATCGCTAAGTTTCAAACCCACGGTTCTTGAATTTACATAACATGGTCCATATGAAATAGAAAATGGAACCAATTAATAATTCAAGAAAATGTTTAACTGAAAGCAGTCGAGGAAATGGACTTTTCTTTAAAAATAATACATAAAATAAAAATGCGAATTATCATTTATCACTTAAATAATGATCTGCTATGCCATACATACCATTTGTACAATAGTCGGTACGCTGTCTTTTTACCAAAATCACATATGGTTTATCTTCACATTGTGTTGACGGAACTGAGCTTAAAACTTGACGAGAAGCATTGCAATAACAAACAGAAAAAAGTAGTAAGGTAAAACAATACCCGCACTGTATCAAGATTTTGCACGGCAGCCATACCGAATGTCAAGGCAAGTCAAAATTGTGTGACACTGTTAGCAGAGTTAACATAAAAGTACCGAAATACCTTAACCACTAGGTTTGAATAAAAAGAATATACGAAAATCTTTGTTAGTGCGCCATGTTAAATAGCACAGTCAATTAATAAACCCTATCCGACATATTGAGGATAGAAGCCACTGATTTTGGCAGAGGTTCGCATAAGATGATGCTAAGGTTTTTGTGGTGATTGATTATTCAATCACTATTTTGTCATGAATTTTATGAAGATTGAAGTGGCATTTCGACAGTCGGGTATAGTAACCGGAAGTGCGGAAGTTCTAAGGCTAACAACCACTTTTGCTGAAGCTAATCTTACGCATAAAGAAGTAGTTCTTATGTCAATGCATTGTCATCAGCATTTTTTATTGTTAAATCAGCAAGAAAACGTTTTTTTGTGTATAAATATCATGGGACATGATTGGAATCAGTACAATTAATACAACTAATCATTATCTTACTGTTGCGCATGAATTTCGACAACGTAATCACGTGACGGTAAACTCTTGACCGAGTAATGTTCAGAGACGCCATATTGTTTGAGACAATGGACAGGATAACGAAGGAAAATCAAAGTTATCATTGTACAAGTATGATATAATTATGTATCATTTATTTAAACTATTTGTTCAGTAAGTTTGAACTTCTTATTTTCTGACAATGAGGTGTATTTACGATGAACACCTCGCATCCGATAGTGGTTAATACGATTTTGGTATCCAATGTTTTTTGTTACTGTTGGCTGCCTGAGATGAAAGCAATAGTTTGATGGGTTGAAACGTAGATGTGGAGAATTCTTGAACGAACCGTTTAACAACAATTTAAATGTTTTTTTAATGAGTTATCAGAATTTGTAAAATATATGTCGCGACGTCTGGAGAAAATGAGCTTGTGGGATGTAGAAAATGCGCTTAAAATTAATCGCGGCAATTCTCTGGTCTCATGTCATAAAACAATGGCGTCAGCTCAAAATAAATTGATAAACTGAAGTTTTGAGCATATGTTTACGTTACAAAGAAAATACTGTTTTAATAGCGATGTGAGACCGACAACTCTTTCGCACATCAGCGATTTCCGGTTCGGAGTTTTGTGGACAACATGACAGTAGAGTTTTAGGGCCGTTGAGAAACAAATGCTCGACACAGCTGACGTAAGAAGGTAAGTCAGACAGATCCAGTGATATTTTGTATAATTATCGTCAGTCTGTAAATGGGTGCCGGACGTTTCGGTAAATGACCAGTTCGGTAAATTGGAGTTTTTCGAAATGTTTCGTCCTTAGAGTTTTCAACCCGAAACATTTCGGACCCTATGTATTTCAGATAAATGTCACAACACAAGCTCCTTTCCTCTTAAGAATTAAACAATGCATTGCTTATTTTTAGAAGAAAAAAAAATAAAACTTTGAGATATCCTGGTTAATTCAAATTTGTTTAGCAGAGCAATCGGTTTACAATATAAATCCAATTTTCCGAATTGGTCATTTACCGAAACGTCTGTTAATCCTGTAAATTTACCGATTCTCACCGGACGTGAACTCGTTGTACGTTCTAGCCTACTGTTCAATGAAGTTAACAAGGCTTTCATGGTGGTTTATTACAATAGAAGAAATAAAGAAATGTGCCTTTTAACTTTTAAACCGTTTCATCATGAGCAAGCTTATTTCAGTATGATCACGTCGTGCTAATACTATTTCTTATGATCTTGATCGCATGAAGATCTGACAATTTATGTCTGAAGTACTGTACATTAGTCTTTGTCAAAATATAGATCTAAATTATTGTGATTGAATGGCTGTGAGATATTCTATTGTTTTAGCCCCTCATTGAATAATTAGGTGTAATTAGGACTTGTGCATAGGAGTGTCGGTTCA
>JAULCE010616600.1:0-16014 GCA_032359355.1 Macoma nasuta | reverse complement strand
ACGATCTAATCACTGAGCTATGGGTGACGGTTTAAGGGCAAAATGAGGTTCCTAGTTATCCGCAGTATTCTGTACCCAAACTCACCCCAAAATGTTCCAACTATTGACGTTCCGAGGAATCGCATTCCTTGTGCCTGTTGGAGACAAAATGGTCGAATATGCATTCATTAACATATTATCATGTAATCAAACCAAAATGGTTTTTAGAACTGCCAGTTGCTTTTAAGAGGATTGCACTTTAGCATATATTTGCAACGAAATCGCCCCGTACTCCCCAAAGAATAAGTGAAATTAGTATGGATATCAAAGCACTGATGAATTTTTTTATATTTTTTTTCTGTTTAAATTCTGAATATTTCTAAATATTCTCTGAATATTCTCAAATTGTCGTCTATTTTGATTTTTAACATAATCCGATTACAAGAACAAAAATGGTGAAACTATTGTTAGAGAGTCAACCAGCTTGGATCCAGATCAGACGCCGTCTGATCTGGATCAAAGCTGTTTGAATGTATAGTTCGTTACATTTTGCATCTCCATTTTAAGTTTTTTCTCGAAGAGCATGTCATAATTCCGTATATTCGCATTTGACAATTCTTAACCATTTCGTCCTCATAGGGGACTATTCAAGGCGGCGTCTGATCGGTGACCTTATTGCAGCTCTTATATTGTATACCAAAGGTAGGAGAGTACGATAAACCGAAGTCAATTCACCTTTTTTATTCGTAATGCTATGAAAACTGATCGTGTTAGTTGCAGATTGTTCTATAAATAGACTGACCATGTGATTGGTCAGAGCCCGCTTAGCCCGGTCGCTCTCCAGCCTCAGACAGACATGCATTAGATCTTGCTAGAATAACTTGCAACTTCGGGTGGCTGTTTGTTGTGTATGTGGTGTGTCCTGCACTACCTTCTTATCTAGTTTTATATTGGGTATTTAACTGTATAATAGACGCAGCCTTTGTAATTGCCTTCACCTCTTGTGTTGGTTTTACTTAACATTATTACAAATATAAAACGTGATTTCAGAAAATCGAAGAAATAAGAAGTCTTGTTTTTTACATGTTTTTTTTTATATAAACGTAACTATCAGCGGAATGAGAAACAACGTGACAATTGCGTACGAGTCCATGGACCTAACGAGAGTAGAAAAGAAGGTAAAGCAGGACACACCACATACAACTATTCTATGTTGTTGATAATCGTGAATTTTGGCCTCAGAAGATCGCTAAAGTTGAATTTGATCTAAAGCTAACTTATCCTGTAGAGGACTTCTCAAAGGGCCCAGATTGATGACTAAGGATTCCGAAATGTCAGAATTTAAAGAGATGTTGTAGAGAGTTAGGAGAATTCCACGGTTTGCAAAATTACACCTTAAGGAAAATGCAGTACCCGTTTTAAACCCCACGAAAAAAGGTCAGAAGCTCTTAAACTTCGACTCAAGGACAAACTCGACCACATGGTCAAAGACGGAATTATCACGAAAGTCACCTAACCCACTGACTGGGTAAATTCAATTGTCTTGGTAGAAACGCCAATTACAAATGATCTTAGAATTTTCATGGACCCAAGGGCTCTAAATTACTTAATCCGTTGACCGCATAACCCAATGTCGACTTTGGACGACGTGACGTCAGAGCTCTGTGGAGATACATATTCAGTACTCTTGACATAACGCTTGCGTATTCGAGTGTAAAACTAGATCACGAGTCTTCCCTTCTGACAACGTTCAGTACGTATTTCGGCAGATATAGATACTTAAGGCTACCATTTGGCATTACATATTCAAGTGACATATTAAATCAGCAGAAATGCAATGAAATATTTGAAAACTTGCCCGGTATTTATGCCCTTGTAGATTACATATTACTTCACGGTCGCTCACGGTAAGAGCACGGCGAAAAATTTGGAACATTTGCGAAAATTGCTCGATAGAGCACGCGGAGTAGGTATCAAATTTAATCCCGATAAAAGCATAATTTTTTTCTTTTTTTCATAGCCTCAAGCCCGACAGTGCCGAAATAGACGCCATCATAAAACTCAAAATGCCGGACTCCCGCGCAGAGTTAGAAACACTCCTAGGCATGGTCAATTACTAGTCCAAATTCGCGCCAAATCTCGCAGAAGTCACATCTCCTCTCAGGAACTTTTTTGTGGAAGGATATCTAATTCCTTTGGGATGAGTCCAAAACACGCACGTTAGAAAAGGTCAAGGAAACAATAACGAGCTCATCGATCCTAGGTTACTCCGACCCAGAGAAGCCCTTAGTTTTGGAATGTGATACACCGCAACTCGGTTTCGGATGTTACATATTATACGACTGATGCGCGTCAAAAAGGTAAAACAAGACTGAGCAAAATGTATGCAAGTATTGAAAGCGAACTCTTTGCAATCGTGTTTAGTTGTAAGCAATTCCATCAATGTACGTACGGTAGACACGTAAGAGTTCATAGTGACTACCGACCGATTTCTGCAATTATGAAAACAATTCGGCAACTCGTACTAGGCTTCAGAGATTGCTCCTATCTCTGCAAAAGTATGCTGTAACAGTGGAGCTCGAAAAGGATATTCTAGTTTCTGATTACTTGTCAAGTCACTTAGGTAATGACAGTAACCCGACATTGATTGAAGGTTTTGGTACACACGCCCATCCGGTTAAAAGACAGCTCGTTGTAATCGACACACGACTAGACGACTAGAAACTCTGACAGGCTATTTGAGAGGATCATGTCATGATAATCTTGAAACGGACTATACTTCAAGGTTTGCCGAATTTGCGGTCAGACTGCGAGTCCGCAGTTACTGATTTCTGGAAACACCGGGGCGAGTTGTCCTTCGAGGATGACCTACTTTTCAGAGGTCAAGCACTCCTGATTCCAAAATAAGTGGAATTGGTCAAACAATTTCACACAGGTTTTCAACGCGCCAAAGACTGTTTTGGTCCGGCATGCAAAAAACTTTTTAAAAAATCACGTTTTGCAATGCCCTATATGTCTGACCCACAGAGAGTCAAATACGAAAGAGACTACGATCTCTCTAGACGGACCGACCGTACCAAGTGTTGTCAACAGACTTGTTTCAATTGGACGGACAATCTGCTTATGATAGATCATTATTCAAGGTTCTTTGAAGTTGATCACTTGACAAGTTCTCGATCTAGTATTGTATATAATCTGCAGGCTTATTTCACTCACAATGGAATTTGCAATGTTTTTTCAATAACGATAATGGGCTTTATTTTTCAAGCTCAGAATTCGATTAAAACCTCTCCATCGCTCCATCCTCAAGGTTATTGTGTTTAGCCGAACGAGGAATAGGGATCGCGATGAAATAATGAAAAAAAGAAGAGATAGCAGTCCAAACGTATACCTTGCTTTACTAGAATACAGAAGTGCGCCACTAAATTGTGGGTACACTCCTGTTAAACTCCTTTGTAGCCGCAGAACTTAAATAGTTTTGCCCATCACAAACATAGCTCTTTTTCCCAAAATATCGTATGCCAAATGAAGTAAACATACTGCTACACATACACAATCTAAGCAAAAGCAGCATTATGATACAAATTAAGGCATTTAAAGCCATTATCCATTATTTACCCTGTCGGAGTTCAACTAGGTAAACATTGGCTTCCTGTATCAAAATAGACCAACGCTATGCTATGTGCAAACAAGAGGTGGAAAGTTTTACCGCCGAAATCGCAGTGCTCTGCACAAAACAAATGAAAGTAGAAAATAATGTCTTGCAGGACAGACAACATACAAAACAAACAGCCACCCGAACAGCACCGAAACAGGGTTTTTTTCAGCACACTCACACAGCTACAAACGCACACATACACATACACACAAGTTGTGTCAAAATCAAGCCCTTAGATATACAAAATTTTGGCTAGTTCTCCCGTTTCCCTAGATGAGCCCAAACCGATCAGCTCGGGGCAAATTCCGACCACAGGTACTTTGAACAACTATTCAGCATGTTCCCCTTATGTACCACGACATTTGTGAAAAAGAATGTGCGCAACAATGATTATGACTTGGTAAACCAAAATGCTTATAAGCACATATTCATTTACCTTTGCCTTAAATGTAGGATTAGTGGTTAGACTAGTATGGTTTATTGTTTTACTTGTATTGTATACATCGACCTACATTGATATTTGTCATCTCTCATTCTGTAATGAATTACATTATTTTATTTTATAACGAGGGGGATGTTCGATATTGAGTTAAAGATTATGGAACATACTATAGATAGACTGACCACGTGATTTGTCAGAGGAAGCGGAGCGCTCCAGCTTCAGTTATTCATTAGATCTTGCTAGGATAACATGCAACTGTATAGAGTGTATTGAACTGTATAATAGATGCAGCATTTTGTACTTGCCTTCATCCTAGTGTAGACATATCTTAAGCATTATAACAGATATAAAACATAGATGACAATTGACAGATATCTAGACTTACCAGTACCTAATTATAACAGGTAGAGCAGTTCATTACAAGCTGACTACCCAATTGCCTCTTGGTAACCCGATTTATTGTGCAAGCTGATCTAATATCACTTTCCGCACGACGTTTCAATGAAAACTAACCTCTACCTTATCATGAGCAGATCCATGGTTTGCAAGACTGAATTTCCGTATGTTAGATATTTGTTTAATATTGCATGTAATTATAATTTTTGATACATATTTAATTCAAATGCGTATGAAACCACTGCTATGGTTACGATTTAAGAAATAACATTATGAATCGTTTGGGTGATTTATGGCCTGATTTATAACCCAAAGCTTTAAAGTGTGGGTCATGATGTGTTGCGCATCATATGATGAAGATATAACGAGCTTTTGTCCAAAGTTTATGAAAATCTGACATTGTACATGGAAACACGATGTACATTATGATCTACATTGAACGCATGCCACAGTTCTGATGATAAGACACAGGACCCTTTTTTGACAAACGGATCTTCCTTTTACATAATGTTTATTTTCCAAACCGTTTGAGATAGAAATAATGACAGATCAGTGTCGTATATGGTAAGGTTTATTTGGTGAGGCGTCGATATAAAAGTTGTGGCGAGCTATTGTACGATTATTTCATGTTGTCAACTTTATATCTGTGTAACCACTTTGGTAGATATTCAAGTTAACTGATAGCTACACCTAATATCAAACTGTCAAAACTATTTGTGGACAATGCTGCTAGTCTGTTAACATCAGTTGTTTTAAATACAGGACACAGGTCTATTCCTAGAGGTAGAAGAAAGGATTGTAAACCTTTCTGGAATTAGGAACTGGACAAGCTGCATAACCAACCAAGTGATGCCAGAAACACTGCAAAACATGACACGCTGAAAGCCACTTATTAGCAGAAAAAGACGACACTGATTCATAGCTGGAAGGACAAAACGGTTTCTTTAGATTTTGAGAAGGAAACTATCAAGCTATGGTAGCCCACAAAGGTGATGAATGATGACAACCGCCAGAAATGGAAGACAACTCACCTACTAGGTGATAACTGTGCAACAGTGAAGTAAGCTGCAAACAGATTTGCCAAAACCTATGACGCCGAGAGCATAGTGACATTACCATAGAAGAGGATAATGGAGGTCAGGTAGGAAACCAGGGCAATGCAGGCAGAAAACACACTTGAAGTAATTTCCTGTTTATCAAATGTTTTAGTCATTCAAGAGCTAGAAGCAGAACTAAATAAGTTAAAAAAGAAATAAGGTGCCAGGCGCAGACGGCATTACCAATGAAATGCTCAAACACATAGGATGCAAGGCAAAATGAATCCTGCTGCTCATCTTTAAACTCAACTAGCACTCATGAAAAGTTCTATCCAAATGGAAAGAATCCCACATTAGGCCCATCAAAAGGAAACAAAAGCAAAAAGAGCAATCATGAGAGCTGTAGACCAATTTGCCTCCTTAGCTACACAATCAAGCTTATAGAGCGCATCATCAACAAAAGACAGCTGTGGCATTTAGAGTCGAATTCCTTCATGGCATCTACTCAAACCGGCTATCGAAAACATCGCAGCACAGAAGACCAGCAGACTTTACACAAGAATTGAAGATGCCTTCTAAGAAAAGAAGAAGGTACTGACATACTTCTTTGACCCTTCAAAGGCATTTGACAGTGCCTGGAAGAAGGGTCTACTTCTGAAGCTACTCCGTTTTGGAGTGCGCGGGAAGATGTAACATTGACTGATCGATATTGTTTTCGATAGAACAACAAGAGTCAAACTAGATGGAGCTATAAGCAATCTAGTGAAGATGAGAGAAGGTATTTCTCAAGGAGGTGTCATCTCGCCGACCTTGTTCGTCCTTTACATAAACGACATTGTTACAGCCTTGCCTTTGCATCTCCTAAACACCTTGCATGTTAAAGACCTTGATGTCCGGTGATAAGAGTCAAGTACAGCCAAAGCAACGCAAACAATTCATTTAAGTATTCGAAATGTGTTCCTTTGGCCAATCTAGTGTGCTTTCATCATCAACAGGTTGAAGACAGTCGCAACACTTTCTTACTTTCCAGTCCAAAAGAGAAAGTAAAGCTTAAGCTAAAGATGAAGTATTTCCCCAGGTTGAAGCTCCTACATTCCTGAGTGCTACACCTGACTTGAACCAGTATGAATGTAATGTCGGTGTATAATTAGTATATTGCTATTTGAGCGACATGTTCATTACATACTTACGATTTGTTAACGTAATCATTTATCTTTATTATTATTTTGCTTCGCTACTAGTTTACCAATATGATATTAGTGTCGGTGTAGTAGACTGCTAATGTTAGCTCACTTGCCTTCTTTGACATATCCTTGTAGTAATTTACTTTTTGGCTGCTTCTATAACGAATAGGTATGTATTCTAGTATGTGATTCCCATAGGGTACATTAGCCTTTAGATGTGGATCTTGTAAGGTGTATTTGACATAGCATGCATGATTTATATTCTACTTTTACATGGAAAGCTCACATTGAAGCGGTATAGAAAATAACGTTCAAGAAGCTCTCGCTGATGAAAGAGTTAGGAGGAACCAGCTAGGGTGCAACTGAGCATATTCTACGCCAAATGTACACAGGTGCGGTAAAACCCATTGCAGAATATGCCTCCTCTTTATTGATTACTGCCTCAAAACCAGGAAAAAATAAACTGGACAAGGTTCAAAATGCAGGACTCCTGATAATCCGAAGGGGACATGAAAACCACTCCTTTTAGATAAATGGAGAAGACAGCTGACCTTAAACCACTGGAGGCTAAATGAGAACACACGGCCCTTGTTTACGCTGAGGATGTTCAAATATTCAAATGTCTCCCTTTACCCAAGAAACTACTAAATCTAACAAATAAAAGTCTAAAACGTCAAAGTCTCAACCATTTTGTGAAAAATTAATAAAAGAAAGGGAATGAAGTCTTCAATCCAGATAGAGAGATACTTCAACCAGACCAAAAATATATTTCACCACAGATTCGGCTAAAAGTGCCAAGACTAGAGAAAAAAGGACACAATCCCAGGCTTTACAAATTGTCTCTCCCAGGAAATAATCTATAAACGATATCCCCAACACTCCTGGATACATACACACTACCAACGGACGGTGGGATACGAATCGTTGTATCGGACTCTCGGTGTACTTGGCGGAAACACCCGATCTCACGAGCGGCTTGCCGCGACTGTGATCGGGTGTTTCCGCCAAGTACGCCGAAAGTCCGAAACAACGTTTCGTATCCCACCGTCCGTTGGTAATGTGTTTATTATATGCCTTTTTCTGTGTCTAAGGGTTAAATTCACACAATAATATAAACTATTTCATTGTTTCATTTACAATTTTAGGTTTAACAATATACAAAACAAGGACCTAGTTTGGTCATAATATAGAACGTTTTTAAATCCCGCCCACTACACAGCGCGTAGTGATATTTGTACATGTATACATCGTGTAACATAAATTCAAAGTTCTGAGCGGGCTAATGTGTTTCACTCACTGTCACTTTCGATTGCGAGGATTCTCCTCTGTTTAGGATGTGGTGTAGCAGTTGGCATTTGATTGATTGTGATTGTGCAATTGAGCAACCAACAGTTTTAAATGATCTGGCCGGTGGACGAGTTTTCGTAGCGAATATCGGAGCTTACACGGTAAAACTCGGGACGTGGAAAAAAGTAGTTCGGCATATAACGCGTTTCAGTTCGATTATGCATTGCATATAACTTGACATGAGCTACAGTGGAATGCGGAATCGAATTCCACTCAGTGGAATACAAGGTTCCGTATCCCACTCTAGGAATATAAGGGAAAATATCCGATATCAGAGAGAGGCATATAATAAAATCATTTATGGGTGGATTTGCAGAAAATGCAGTAAAAATATAGTGGCAGCGTTTTTTTTTTATCAAGTTCCCTACAAGATCCTCCTTATCGCTATAAGTATAAGCTTTCACTGCAGCCACTCTCTACCTGATTGAAATGAATGTTTAACAGCCAAAAATTGCCCTTCTGACCGACTCTCTGTCCAAGCACTCTCATCTGGACCAACTGAAAAATCCATCAGACAGCTACAGGAACAAATTGCTACCCTGTTCCAGAACAGCAATGTGGTTCTTCAGTTGATTCCGGCACATGTATGCATCCACGGGCATGATGCTGTTGACACACTTGCCTTGGAAGGAAGCAAATCCAACTAACTTATACTCGCGTTCCACACAGTGAGGCCAGGACAATGTTAAAAAGCAGCCGAAGGACTGACTGGAAAAAACAAAAATGGGGGCTATAAAACAAGACGAAAATCACTAGCTAAATAAACGAGAGCAAACCATGATATTCCACCCAATAACTGGAAGCTGTTGTCTCCGAAAACATATGAACAGGATGGGCCTGGTGGACACAGACACAGGGTAACAACATCCTCTGACCTCACCACATACTACAAACATGTGCCCACCAGAAAGGCATCTGTCAGGAAACCTGGAATACTAGTATGCCCTCCCATACAGAACTATGGGAAAATGCCGATGACCTTCAGCGAACGATGCAGTTTATCACCGCATCGGAACTCCGAATATGAGATGGCCATGAAATAGATGGAACGCAGAAGAAAAAGGAGATTGGAATATTTTAAGTTTTTTTTTAAATCTGATCAATACTAAAGTTAATACCAAACAGCACATCTCCCTTGGCGTGTCGTCAATTTCGTCTAAGAATAAAGTGTGTAAAATAGGCTTCTTTCTTGGGTAAAAACCAGTTCATGGTAAAGAAGATTCATTTTGATTTAGAAAGACATGTCACGAGAAAATTTGTCTGTAAAAGCAAAGTTAATCAGACCCCCTGTTATCGGGGCATTATGGAAACTGTTCACAGTATACAACAATTTACTTCAGATGAATATAATGATGAAATTACCATGTAAACATTTGCACCCTTTTCTTTCAGCGTATCTGGCACAAACGACCTGTCTCCTCTGTACAGAGATATCATGTGTGATCTGAAAAAAGAGTCGAAATTAATAAATTAATTCTTAGACGTGAGAAAGGCTACCAGCTTCTACCAGACTGGTAGAAGCTGAAAGCCGGTCTTGTGCTTCAAATCTGAGAATGAGTTGGTATGTTCAAGGCCATAACGGTTGGTAAAAAAGAAAATTGATAAATTAACCCTTTCAGTGCAGGAAACGATTAAACTAATTCTTTTAACACAGTGTTTACCCAGATCAGTGTTGGAGCCATCTGATCAGGGTCTGCTAGGTCAACAAAGAAAGGGTTAAATTAAACATAGATACAAAGTAGCAAAACAATACTTTTTCAATGTCCACGAGGACTTTGTCTTTTTAAATGCCCATCTGGTATTTGTCTAACCTTTAACACTCGGGGCATTTTGTTAACAGCTAAGTTTGTTTACCTGCATCAATTTTCAAAAAAGCAGTTTTCCTCAATTTCTTTTAGAAACAAATATAAGAGGGTCAAGCGCATTGAATCTTGATGAGATGTAGAATCACCCAGCATCTCATCTTGATCTTAAGTTCTAAGGTTGACAATTTGCACTCTTGCAGAAGCACTTTGTTGACTGTTTAGAAACTTTAGAAACAGTTTATATGAAGATCAGGCCCGCTTTTACTAAATGTCCCAAATTGAAATTTCATTTTTTGATTTTGGCCTTATATTAATTTCAATTGCACTTATAACTTAACTGCGAATGAAAAAGGTTCAGTAACAATACAACTAAGGTGGAAATAAATTGATGAAATTATGGAGTTTGAGCAAAACTCAACTTGAGAAATTTAGTGAAAACGGGAGCAGACCTCACATGATAAGCTATTTCAAATATCAGATAGTAAAGGCATATTATACAACGGAACACGTCAAGGAGAGAAGATTATGCACATTTCTATCAATTTTAAAACATTGCTTAAAATGGAGCATGCGGTCATTATGAGTAAATGCTCAATTGTCCACAATAATTTCAGAATTCATTTAGTGCGGAAATAACTGGGTGTCAAGCGACTGAATTACCGTACATCACACATTTAGACTTAAGTCATTACTTACTTTGTTTTCATGTGTACCAAGATAGCACAAATCTTATTTGCAGATTGTGGCATGTGGAAGCAACCCTAATGGAACACAGGCTGACTATCGCAGGGTGTTGTCCAGTGGACCTTAGCAATAAGTATCAACATGATCATGCAGCCTTGCAACAAAAACTCATCATGCATTTCAAATATTTGGTTGTCTGAGATACCTGATGTTGGACAACAATAATGTACTATCTGTCTTTTTTCACAAGATTACCTATAATTTTTCATGAAAACGCAGATGTTCCGGATTCCACACACAAACGTAAACAAGCTGGCAATCACATTGGCGGCTGATAACGAAAATATACTTAATATATGCAAATTATAGACACATCCCAAATAAAAGCCTCTATTTAAAAATAAGAACATTTCGGGAAAGGGAAAGTGCAATTCTTTGAATGGTTTTGAATACAACGTGGCAGATAACGCATTTATTATTAGTCGCGATCAAACATTTATGTGGTGAAGGGTTAACTTGTTACGGTTTCATTGGATTTCATCGACCGTTGATGATCTTTGCAAACAGTTTTTGAGGCCTGACCCTGGATCCAAACTGTTTGTCACTCAGATTGTGACGGTTCGAAATATTTAAATATAATGGCATAACCTAGCAAGCATAGACTTTGAGGATATACTGTTTATATAGACCCTTATCATAAAGAAGTGCCTCTTGAAGCCTTTATGAAAGATGACGTTTAAAAACATTTGTAATTAGCAACTTCTCCATTTCACAAAATGTTAATATATAAAAATAACAACCAAATTAGCATATTCGTTTCACTAAGGTATTTCCCCCTTTAATTAGTTGCCTTTGTCGTGGATTAGTCTAAATATATGTATATGTGTATGATGGAGTGGTTAATAATTCATCATATGCAAATGCGCCATTATGTCTTCAAAACCACTCAAATTCAGAATTTTCTATATATAGTTATTATAATATTATTTTTTCCCTGTTCATCAGATGTCTTTATTGTGCATGAGTCTAAACATTACCTTTGGTGTAAATGTTAGTTCATCCTTTGCATATTAATAATATTTTAACAGTTTCAAAATCATCTACAGGATATGGTAAGATATATTATTTTGCATCTCATCGATCAATACTCCTTACAGGCTATAACATGGTCCGATACTACATTTCAATATGAATATATTGCTTCTTCTTTTTTCTTAGGGATATACATAACTCTTAATATCTCTTTGATTGCTTACAATAAATAATTGTCGCTGGCCGTTTGTGTTTGTAACAATAGTTTATCAATTTCTTAACCAAATGTTCGATTAATTGTTGTTATTACTGTGGATCTGTCAGATGATATTTGGGTTTGGCTGGATACCTCTTTCTGCCTGGTTCAACTTAAAATAGTGATTATCTACTAGTTTTGTTTCAAATTTAAAATGTGTGATAGAACTCAGAGAATGATATTTTGAGCATAGAAACGGACACATGGATCTGATAAAATATATAGGAAATGAAACAAAGCAAAACTTTCCTGTAATTAAATCCTTGTACGGCTCAATCTCTGGTTTGGTTTTTGCATCTATTTCCACAAAACTTGCCAACCGCAGCCCAATTTCTGCACATAACAGCCCTATCTAAAATAATAATTATTATAATGATAATAATAATAATGATAATAGTAATAATAATAATAATTATAATAATAATAATAATAATAATAAAATTCATTGAATACATATCCAGAATTAAGGTGTAGAAAAGTAAATAATTTGGGTTGACTCATTTAATTTACCCATTATATCTTCGGCTACTTCTCGACTTAACCAAAAGGAAAACTCTGTTGAAAAAGATGAATATCTTTCTCTATCTGCTCCATGTTTAAAACTCGTCTGATTCACTCAATATTTGGAGAATTCACTTTTATGAGTGTAACACAAAATACAATTTAATATATATGCTGTATCACAAGGTGTCTGATCTGTGTCCAAGCTAGATGCAATTGGCATTACAGTCATTGCAGTCATTAGCAGTGGCTTCCAATGAAATAACCATTTCTCTCCAAGCTGTTTTTATACTTTTCCGGGCGGAAATAAACGGGCGGAAAATTAAAACATAGGCAAAAAATTAAATCATTGTAAGAAGTGGAAAATGTGCTTTTTACGGGCAAATGCTTCATTTCTTACAATGGTTTCAATAACCATCACGTACAGAGGCACCAAAAGGCGATACAGGAGAAAAGGATAAGTATAGTAAAATAAGTTAAGCTGTGAGAAGAGCAGCCTAAACAATGCAAACAGTGTTTACCTAGACAAGCCACAATGTCTCTGACTTACAAGTTACACAATTTGAAAATAGGCTGGTGTTATGAGTGTGCAATGATTATAAGTTATCAATTGACTTTATCTACTGAAAATATATCTACCTTTAGATAAAAATGGATATGTACATCTAATCACAATTGAACATTCTATAAATACCTTTAGAAAAAGCACTTTGACAACGGAATTAGTGCTGTGTTTATCCTAAACAACGGACAAAATACTAGACGTATAACTAAAGCATATTGATACCCCTTTGCTGCAACCTTGTCAAGTTTACATTTTTTACATTGACCATCAGGCATTGGTCTAAGGAGCAATGGTCTTGCATGAACAGACTATTCGAGTATAGGGAACATATGTGTAATTGATTTTTGAATTGGTCAATAAGTTTGTAGATTTTAGTGTGGAAGGATTTTGGCCTTGACTTTTGACTGAGCTTATGCCATTAATTGTACATAGAATATCAGCCTGGATGCAAAATACTTGTCATTTCGTGGTGACATTAATGTAAATCATTTGTTAAAATGTCTGAGTTTTATACATGGTTTTGCAGAGACATATTTAGCCTTGATCTACACTTGTGATCTGAACCTTGGTCATAGGATCATGGATTTGGCATGTAACACCTCGTATCGTCTTTGCGTGTATTGTTTTGGATACTAGATCAGTTGGTTCAGAAGTTAAAGGGCTGCTCCTAAATTCGGACTAACCGACAACCCCCATACCTATCCAATTCCTATCCCTGCCCTAGCTCAGACCCCGCTGACTACATACTTGTAATGACATTTGAAAACTTTATTTTAAGAAAAAGTCATGCAGGTCTAATACCATAATAAAATGTGAAACATAATATATTTTGTCGTTTTTTTTAAAAAAAACCCCTAGACTTTATAGGGTTAACATACCGTATATAACATTATAGATGCCATGAAAACAGCGGACATCACCGTTATGGGAAAGCGGAAACCAGGTACAGAGCCAATGACATTTGTCTTAAACCTCTCCTTCAGTGTGAAATCTCTGCAAGAAAGTTCATTAGAACACTTTAGAACCCTACAAGTAACTGCGTATCACCTATACTAAAATGTGTTATCCCTCCTATACTAAAATGTGTTATCCCTATGTGGAGCCTCAGCGTGTGTCCTCGCTGTGCAATGTTAAATCTTAACCCATTACCCCATGTGTTCTTTTTTTTTTATACTTTTCCATAATAAAATAAAGAATTAGATGATAACCATGAATGGGTTTGAAAACGTTGTATACAATTCGCAATTAGCTCATGATGAGCAAATGCTTCATTTCCAACAATATTTCTATCTGCTACAGAGGTTCTATAGTTGAACCTCTGAGGTAAAGAGTTTAGACACTACAAACAGTATGTAACCGGCGTCAGTAGTAGTTTGTCCTCTACGAGTTTAATTAATGCATTTCATTATCCGACTCTCTATATTTTTCAAAATAAGTTTTAAATTAACACGGTTTGAAATAGTTACGGCTGGAAATAATCGAACACAGAACAGCACTCATATATTAATCCATTCTAAATCAATATGCCTTGACATTTCTATTTATGCTTGCAATTTAATTCAATTTATTTCACAATGTTAACAATACCCTTGTTGCAAATTAACACATAACTTTCAATATTTGACCTATTCATTAAAAATAAAAAAACTCTATCGTTGATCCAATAATTTCTCCAAATCAGCTTAATTCAACATGCTTACGTTTCATTCTTCTGTACTGGCCTGACTAACACGTGTTTTACGTAGGTGACGTGAAAGGTTGTGCACAGTTTCACCTGCAAAAAACATTGACAAACTAGTTCTAAACGTTCTTCTAAAATAGTTTCTGCCCAAATTAAATTCTGCTTGATTTTACTAGTACGGTTTTCACTAATCATCTCGAGCTGAGATCGTGCTTTATCTCAAAATTTCAACTTCAGAAATTAACCTTGATTTAATTGCCACTGCATTGAAAGTTTTGACTGCTAGAGGAAATGGGAATTTTGGTCAAAACTTTAATGCAGTGGCAATGGAATGAAATATCTAACAATAAATTTTGAGTTTGAGCATGATTTCAACTCAATAAGTTAAATGTAACCAATGCCTGATGTTTGTTTAAAGCAGTCTAAAATTACTTTAATACTGCATCATAAATGTGCTTACATAAAAAGTATTATCACATTAATAAGCATCAGAGAGGGATATAAAGGCAAAACATAAAACTAGTATTTCACTTGTGGAACACGTTTGTAATTAAGCTAGCTTGACACCAGGCGATAACCGTTTAGACGAAACACGAAGGGTCATCTGTCAGGACGTAGTAATGATGTTCCACTCTACGTCCTGTTTTTTAGACAAAAACCTGTAAGGTGGATGTTTTTCTTAGTATATAAAGTAGTGCGGAATCCTTTAAAGTCCGTTTTATATGATAAACAGTATATTGCATTAGTAAATAATCATTTATCATTTTTATGAAATTTGTTCACTAAAAGTAAGCCAAGAATAGGGTTATATAAATTTGAGTCAACTCGTATCATAAAATCAAAGGACTGAAGGTCCTGAGAGTCGCCAAGACAAGTCTTTTGCATATGCATTGCTGAATGAAGCTTATTTGAGTACACAGCGATTTTAAAATATTTGACCAAAGGTTCTAGATTTTGCACTGTATCAAATATTCCAAACACTTGAGACAGAATTGAGTTAAACGATTGATTCAAAAAGCCTGCTTCACAACCTCCTTATAAACTGTTTCTATCCAATATTCTCCTTACAAACTGACTGTTTTCAATATTTAAAACACTTAAGACAAGACTTATGCCAAAATCTTGATGTAAATCAAATGTTAAGAAGTAATTTTTAACCAGTCTTTAATATGTCAATTCAATCAATGCCTGCGAGTGTGAAAATCAATAAAGAAATTAAATCCCAAATAAACAAAAACTAGGGTGTGTATGTGTTTTTTTTTTTGTGGGGGGATGTTATATCCTAATTTCTTGTCAATGTTGTAAGTAAATTAAATAAAGTAAATTTAGCATGCACACTTTTCGTAAAAGTAGATAGAAAGGTCTTGCAGGACACACCACATACAACATAAAACAGCCACCCAATCAGCACAGTCACACACGCATACACACATCCACACACACGTAC
>JAULCE010615489.1:0-16016 GCA_032359355.1 Macoma nasuta | reverse complement strand
TGATTTACACTATTTTGAAAAAGTGATATAATAGACATTTGAAAATGTTATGCATTATATAGATCTATGATTCATCTTTAAATGTGTGCTATCTTATTATTCATTATCTCATTTTAATAATTAGATAGCATTTTACTTGGAAATATTGAAAAACAGTTTTATACCTTTCACGTGGTATACTGAATGTGTATAGATCTGTGTCCCTTTTGGCCAGTCCTGTTTGCCGTACACCAGGATTATTACCCGCAAAAACCCCATAAATTCTCGGTAAACATACATTTACTCATTATCCCTGTTTAAAAATACATTCCAAAGAATAATTAGTTGATTTTTTATGTTTTATCGTAATAACGAATTCCTATCAATGACACGAATTGACTTCCGTAGTTTAAAAAAAACATGCATGGCGGATGTTAGCGAATTATCGATTTTTTCGTGGTGTGTTTTTCATTTATCACATCTTACACGTATATTTTGCTGTGCCAGCGACTTTATTTGTAAAAAATATATATTTTGTCCGCGACGGCGAAAACATGTAGCAAACGGGTTTGCGTGAACATTAACATACCAATATCAGTACTTCAGACATTTACTAATAGTTACATGGAATACAATAATGGTAAATATGTTGGTTATGCTAGTTCAGACGATAAATAAAGAAATATTTACCTTAAAAACGACACTTTATCCCCTCGTTTTTGCGAAAAACAGACGACGCGATCATGTTTCCAGGCGCTTTACGCAAGCGTCTAAACAAGCGTCTATTCAATACGCGTCCTATGGTAGGCAGTTAGTGTAAAAGTTTAAACGGGAAAAGTTCAAATGTTCGAGAGCATTTTTTTGCAATTTGCCCTCTTTAGCTTTTTTCAGACTTTTGATATGTTATGAAGTAGGTATTAAACTATATTAGTTTCGCAAAATGATTTCTGTTGCAATTTTTTGAAGGTTAACCCACAGAATGACTGGACGTTTAAGCGTTGGCACACATTGTATAGAGCCCTCTGTGGAGAACGGACAGCTGTTTAGGGGCAAAAAGGAGACATACCGCGTGGGAGACGTTCTTGTGGTTCAATGTGATGAAATATACACTCTTTTGGGTCACCTAAGGATCAAATGCATGCCAGATGGAACATGGTCAAACAATCCCCCGTACTGCCAAGGTAAATAGCAGGGCGCAATATAAGCGAGTGTAAACAAAATAATTTACCAATTTTTTTAAATTTCTCTACCAAAGCATATGCTTTACCCATTAAGTTCATTCCCCTTCATGTCCCCTGTTGGTCGCCAATGTTATCGGGTTGTTTATTTCTGGGCTTACAGCAAGACAAGACTGCATATATATATTTATAACATATATTTTAGTATGGTTTGCACCAACAGAGGTGTACTGGCCAATAGTTTAACCAATTATTACAAAAAACATATTTAAAGACCATTACACGTTTCAATAATCAGGTAGGTGAGCTGAAACAATTTTCATAAAAAAATTTACAAGCATATAAAACAGTTAAAAGACAACGTTTTATCATATTTATGTGAGATTCCGAGCTAAATAAAAAAGATATGATTTCGAACATGTATATATATATTTCAAAATATATTTTAGAATTGTTTTCATCAGCAGAAGTGAAGTGAACTGGTGAATAGTTTAACCGATTTTGAAACCAATACATGGATTCAAAGAAGGTCCAAGCTATAGGTCGAACACCTTCCGCTAATTTAAATAAAATACATCGCAAAACACAAATAAGTAACCCAACACATCTCTAGGGTCCGGACTACTTATTCCTAAACTCAAATCAAATGCTAAAAGGTCAATCATTACATAAGTTTAAGACGTTAAGCTAACGGACCCTTGAGCCAATAACATTTTTCACCAGACTTTACTTGAATGCTGTATTAGTGATTCGTTATAAAATTGCAGATTTGTGTGGAAGTCTTCAGATTAAAGATACATCTCAGTAATTCAATGTATTAATGGAAAGATAACTAAAGTTATCAGAAAGGATTATCCAGCGTAAGATGTCCAAGTGCAGATTTGCGCCTTATTCTATGTATGATTGCATATCAGTAAAGATTGAATAAAAGTGTTACCCAAGCTTTATATTTTGTAAACCAGTGTTGCCTTTTTAAAGAGGTTGGATGCTCTCGATCTTTATTTCAGAGGTGCAGTGCTTCCAATTTTTCTTTAAGTGGTTTAGTGCTATCGACATTCAATGCAGAGTGCTCTCGATTTTTATTTTAGAGATTAGGTGCTCTCAACTTCTACAACTTACTAATGGCACTATCACACCAAATCCTCCGACTTCAAAAATTGGTACTGTGATAAACGTTACCTGTGACGATGATTTCCTCCTAGTGGGCTCTGAACAGTTAAACTGCAACATCAATGGCACCTGGATTCCGAAGCATATGCCTTATTGCAAAGGTAATGTATGTAAAACTGTTCTTTTCAGAATAACATTTTACTTTACATGCTTGTTTACATATATCTACAATGAAATTTTGTTATGAAAAGGGAATCTATCTAGAAGCAGGAAAATGCAAAATCTTAAGGGTTTTGAAAACATTTGGGAAAATTGAACATTTGATTATTATAAGCACAAATGTCTCTTCCAATATCTTGTTAAATCCAATTCTATTGGGTAAACGGTTAAACAATACCACAACACCAACAACAATGCAAAAAACATAAATATGAAAAAAGAAACTAATTCTGTTTTGTTAAATATTTATTTACTTTGGTTGTCAAACAGTTAAGGGCCTGGTCAGTTGAACCAATATCTTGTTGTCAAAGATGTTGAAAGACTGGTCTAGATCTACACTGTTCATAATACCGTTAAAGGTGTACAGTAAAACTCACATTTCTAATTCAAAATAATCTGTGAAATTGAATTGCCCATCAAGGTCCTCTTGGTTTTGGTTGTGCATATCAACCCTTTACTTCATGAACTATGTTGAGTCTCCAGCCCTATTCATAATAATGAAACATTGTAATTATGAAGCAAAAAGATAATTATGCTTATTCATTCCATGCCAGAAAGGGTACACTCGGGTCTTATATTTCAACTAATCATATAGTTTAGACCTTAATTAGACAGCTTTCAATTATGTTGATCATGTTATGAAGATATGCGCCTGGATGTTAGCTTGCTTTGCTCAATGATCGCAGAGGTATGACGTTAACACAATACTCCAACACCTTACACATTTGGTGCCTCTATTGCAGATGCTTATTGAAAACATCGTGGGAAATAGAACATTTGCTCATAATGGAAACTATTCCATTTCTTTAAATGATTTCAAAGCAGTTCAAAGGCATGTTTATATTTCCTGAAATGTCTTTCTTTTCATCTTCGGTCATGAATCTTTCAAGTTAAGTTGTGGATCAGGTTTTCGATTATTACTGGAGTCAGTAAACCCTTAATTATAACTGACAATTTGCCTTAAAGACATTCTGTTGGGCCCATTCATGACCACCCCCAATTGTTCTCAATATGCGTGAAAGTAACTGTTAACTCATGGGATTCACATGCATAAAGTGGCATAGCTGGCTAATACTCTAAAGAGAGGCCCTGATTTATTCAATGGATATGTTTAATTCATGCTGAACACGCACACAAAATGACAGTAAATCAACTTGCCACACAAGTTTCTACCCCTGATCTGTGTCTACTATGTTTGCCAATGTAATTTCTAAGGAAACTGAAGCAGATGTAAATAACACAAACAGACAAATAACCATTGTGTGGATATGGTTCCCCATTTAAAATACTACCCTGACGGACGGGCCTTTATTTAGCTGTTCGTAATACTGTTAAATGCATGCTTTTCCTGAAGTGCTGGCGAAAATAGTTTAGTCACGCTTGGCTGCTACAGAATGTCTTTAAAACTTGTGTTATGTTTACTGAAAATGAGTTTGACCTGCAATCTGAAAACAATGTTTAATAAGATAAAATTCATTAAAAAATACTAACCTGTTATGAAGATAGCTGTATTATCCCTTATACCCTTGAAATTCGCCGGAATTTTAACGGAGCCCGGTTACGTACCTAGTCCCGAGAAACGGCATACTACTGTATCAGCCTTACTGATCCCGCGAGTCATGCTAAACCGGTGCAGACGATGTTAACATCCATTATTATTCCGCACTTAAAGTAATTAAAACTAAACGTAGCGGGATGGGAGGTGGGACTCCGTTCATAACAGGTAAGTATTTATTAATTAAAATGAATTTTACTTATAAAAAATTGTTTTAATAACATAAATCCATTACCTGTTATGAATATAGCTGACTTTGTAGCCACGGTGGGAAGATAAACTTGCCTCCCGCGTAGCGCAATCTTCTTGGCTTGGCGTCACTTAACTGAACTTGGCGGACACCAAGGCGTGGCCACAGACAAAGAGGAAGAAGAAGCATCGACAATTGTTTGAGCGACCACAAGGGGGCCAAACATAAATAGGTTGTCCTTTTGAAGAGAAAGAGATATCAAATAAAAGGATGAAAAAGTCGATGAGTTCTTCCAGTAAGCTGAGACGAGATAAATCCCGCTCCAATAATCAGAATATGCCTTCCTGATCACAGAGGCTATCCAACGAGAAATGGAAGCCGCTGAAATGGTCCCTTTCCCTTTAATAGGTAAGAACAGTCTCTTGCGCTTCTACCTTGGAAAGATAAAACTTAAGGGATATTGCGGGGCAGAGAAGGCGATCCTCATTATCCCTGCCACATGACTGTGATAGACTAGGGGTGGTAAAAGGGACAGAAGCTACAGAAGGAAGCTGGGTTTTAGCTAAAACACTGCTTGACAAAGTAGCGAGACAGCACCGTCCAAATCGTTGAAACGGAGGTGACTGTCCTCAACAGATAATGCATGGATCTCACTCCAGCGTTTTGCCGAGGCAATAACCAAAAGAAACACTTTTCCAGGTAAGAACCCGAAGAGAGGCTTGATCCAGAGGCTTGTAAGGAGCCTTGCACAAGGACCAGAGGACACAAGAATGGTCCAAGTAAGGCGCAAGTGAGCGGGAGACAGGTCTCTTAAGCTCAAGCGCTTTAATGAGGTCTGATAGGGAAGAATCTGTACCTATAGAGATAAGACCTCGAAAGGAAAGGGTGTTAGAGATCATAGATCTATACCCTTTAATTGTACTAACAGCCAATTTCTTCTCATCAAAGAGAAAAAAGAGAGAAAATCCGCTATCCGTTTCAAAGAGGGACGGAGCGAATCAACCTTGAATGACACCAATTTGAGAAAACCCGCCACTTAGCGTTGTAGACGATAGTGGTGGAATCTCTTCTAACCTTGGAGATGAGTTTGGAAGCCCTTATCGAAAAGTGCTTCTTTTGGAGGGCATCCCGGATAACGGCCAGACGTGTAGTTGGAATATGTCTGGTGTTGTGTGAAGAACCCGGCCTCTCTGAAAGAGAAGGTCTGGTCTCCGAGGTAGAACTCTGGGAAAGTCCCGGAGAAGATCCAGAAGATTGATGAACCACGAAAGCTGGGGCCACAGAGGTGCTACTAGCAGCACATGACATTCGGCGTTCCTTATCTTTATCAATATCTGAGGTATAAGAATTAAAGGGGGAACGCATATGCTTCCAATTTGTTCCATTCCAGAGACAGGGCGTCCACTGCCAAAGCTGCTGAAATCCAAAACTGGAGAAACATAAAGAGGGAGCCGATGATTGCATCGAGTTGCAAACAGATCGACCATCGGCTGCCCTAGTTCGTGAAAGATTTGATTTACTACCTCCTGTTGGGGAGTCTGATGCTGGCGTGACAGCCAGTCGGCCAAAACCGAAAGATCCGTAAGATCCATAGAAACGGCACAATCTCCGGGTTGAATGGAGGCCCTTATTGAGGAAGTGGTCTTCATCTTGAGAAATTGAACGTCGATGAAAGAATTCGGAGTCGACAGATCTATGATCGGACGCAAAATGCCGCAAAGTGCCGTTTTTCTTGGGAACCAAGGAAAGGCGGCTGTAAAAACTTGGCGTATCCGGATTGGACACCCTTTTTACCGCTCCCTTTTCTACAAGCTTGACAAGTGCTTCCGGAATTGAGGGATGGTTTGAAGACAGATCTATAGGGGTAGGCGAAAGAGGGGGGTTGCGTAAAAAAGAAATTATGTAACCTTTCCTCACTATATTGAGGACCCAAGGATCTGAAGTGATATGGGTCTAGGCTTCTGAGAAGTGTAGAAGCCGGCCGCCTACCGGCAAATCTGGCCGTAAAACCGCGTGCGGTAGAATGGCCGCACCCCTAAGACCGAGCCTTAGGGGGTGGAGCCACGAAAGAGGACAGTGGGGCCAAGAAACCTCTTCTGCCTCGAGTGGTCTGAAACCTAGGTTTCTGACCGCGAGGGTTGCTTGTCCCCATAGGGAACGTCGGAGCGGGTATCCTAGAAGGGAAAGCTCTGACAGGAGCCTGTTTCTTCGCGGTCGACCCGTGAATGAACCAGCAGAGGCTTGCGATTTCCGTTTAGGAATACGGAAGGTAGGACGATCAGCCACGCTAGCGTGAATCTGATCGTCCTTATCTGAAGCCAGTACTTCTCCTATTATAACCCCAAAGAGAGAGGGGGATGCTAAGGGGGCAGTCAAATGTCTCTCGAGGTATCGAGTAGAAATTTTGGGGCTTGGGCTAACACAGCCGAACTTCGCAGACGAATAAACCCTGAGAGATTGACCGATGACACGGCTGCCAAATTCTTGGTAGACCGTGCCAGGAACATTACAACTTGACGTAGTCGTTCCAGGTCAATGTTTTCTTCTGAAGAAATCGCAGCAATCGCAGCAACGAAGAAATTGAGCTGCAATGCTAGCCCCAGTGATAAGCGCTTTCTCAGCTCTCACTTCTCCACCATGTGCAGGGGCACCGATATCTTGGAAGACGGAGCAACCCGAGGGAGGTGAGCTCTGGCTGCATCTGCATCTAAGGATGCAGCCACAGACAAATCCAGGCCTGAAACCTTATCCACTAACGGTTAAGCCTCTGTGTGGATAAGTTCCTTTAGTACCTTATTTGGTACCTGCCGATTCCGGTCTAAAGAGGACATGTTGGCCTCGTCACATAGGGAGAAGCTCTGTTTTACCACTGGAGACAAAGGTAAAGCCAGAGAAAGTGTAACAGAGGACTGTTCACCAGGCAAATGTCGCCAAAAAGCAGCTTCGCCCATCGAATCGAGGACTCGGAGGCTTGAGGCACAGTGACTCTGGTAAAGAACCATACACTGCCTCGTAAGCCAACAAGAGAGAAAAAGAACTTTTAACTTTCTTATTGCTAGCTTCAGTTAGATAATTATCCTGAGCTGCTTCCTCTTCACGACCCTCTAGACAAAGTAGGTCATCAGAAGGGGCATTTGGTTCAAAATACAAAGGTGCCGGAGAAACGGCCCTTGTTGAACCAGGTGAAGCCCCAAATATCGCCAGTACATTCTGAGTATCGGTAGTGGGGGTCTGGTGCCTATCCAAGTAAACAGGGATAGGCACCTGTGGATCTTTAGCCTGTGAGAGATCCCGTGCTGAAGAAACAGAAGCTTTAGTTCTAGACGCCGTAACCGAAGGCCGTTGGCGTCTAACAGGAGAAAGAGAATTCTCCTCATCAGCACCTTCATACTCCCGAAAAGGAGGTAATGAGGAAGCTGAGTAGGGTTCTAGGGTACGATCCTCCCCCCGGTGAGGGAAACTCGAACCCCTGTGAAACCTAATATCTTTCCCCGTGAAATTGGGTAAGGATGAAAGAAGGAATCATGGCCATAAGGAAGCCCAGGTTGGTTAGCGGAAGACATGTATCCTGTAGAGGGATATGGGAAGGGATAAAAACACTATCCCATAGGCATTCCTTTAAGGCTCTTCAGAAGTCATCCATATAATTCGCACGATAATTTAATGGATCGGGAGCTGTTTCACGGTAAGTAGGGACCATACCAAGGCCCGGAAGCCTGTTACCCTTTGCCCGATATTAGCCGGTGTCCGGTGAAGCCCGGTACTCGGTGAAACCCGGTGCCAGTAGTCTGACTCCCGGTGACAATCAATACCCGGTGACCGGTGATACCCGGTGCCCGCTGTATAGCTAAACGCGATGGCTAACGCCCGGTCTGACCCGGTGCCCGATGGCCGTTGTAACCCGGTACCCGGTGCCCGGTGTTTAATCAGTACCTGGTGGCCGGTGAGACCCGGTGGCCGGTGACTGGTTCAACCCAGTGTCAGTTACTCGGTCTAACCCGGTGACCGGAACCCGGTATTGTTTTTTGATATTGTTTTTTATGGAATTCCTGTATGTATATAAACTAGGTGTTTTAACATAAATAACACTTATGAACACTTATGAATATTAACATCAGTCATGATGTCCATCCAGAATAGTTTTTTGTTAAAATAATGGTTCCTGATCAATAAAGTTTGAAAAGGAAGTTTAACTGTTGAATAATGTTTTGCCCTGGTTAAAGTTCAGCATACAGCATGTGCGAATATGTACTACGGGCACACTCTAGTTATATCTTTCTAACAAATTAATATCATGTATATGTTGATTTGTGTGGTTCGCGCTATCTCTCTACAACTGCTTCTTGGAATTTAATGAAATTTAACTGGAAGCTTTTTTTTTTAGATGGAGACGCAAATATTGTGATTAAAGTTTGGTTGAATGATTTGTTTTTAGTGAGGGCATACATAGTTGCATTTGTCCGTCTGTCCTTCAGGATATACGTCCGCACGTCCCAAATTGTTTGTGTCGCGCATAACTCTGAAAGCATTTGCACAACAGAATAATCATTTACCTCACCCATATACTCTTTATTTTTTATTCTTAACAGTGCTGGTGGTGAATGTATACTAAAGGAAAAAAAATTAGCGCCTTACTTTGGGGTGGATTGTATTGCCTTGGTATGAATGATCATTTTCCTTTCATCAAAATCAAATATTCCTAGACGCTCACGAATAAGTCTGAGATGACTGAGCGCAATCTTAGTCGATACACGTTTAGATTTACCATTCCTTCCATAAACAGCTTATTATGCAATATATTCATAAATTGACCACGAATTAATCAGATTTTAATGCCAAATATGCAAATATAGACAGAAAAGATTGCGTCTTTAAATTAATGGCTAACCGTTTTCGAGAGTTGTGATCTATTGGTGGTAGTTCACAGATTACTTTATGAATTGACATCGGCCAACAAATTGTATTTCAATTAAGTTCGCCTGTGGGAAATCTGATTATAACCATGTCGCTAAACTTTTTCCCTTTAGTATAGTTTCTTTTTTTGGGGGAGCGTATAGTCGCCGCTTTGTCCGTCCGTCTGTCCGTCAGTGTGTCCCGTTCTTGTCAGCGCTATTTCTCAGAGTAGTGTAGTGTGTAGCTGTACAGTCCGGTTATATTTTGTACATGGCAAGTTTTTTGTATGCGCGGGAAAAAAAACGGCCTATCTCCGCCAGGTAGCGCGTTATGGCTCGGAACGTACCGCAGAACTGGAGAGGTCATTTTGGAGCCTTAAGTGTTAAAACAGATGGAAGAGAATGACGTTGGTGTGACACTGGACAGCTCTATGTTATCGGCTGACTTTGCAAGTTTTTATTGTATGTTGAAAATGTGTTTTGATAAGATTAGAAAAACCTTCAAGAGTAGCGAATCGCGTCAAAGTTATTTTCTCTCTCTCCATTTTCTCTCACACTCTTTATATATGTTTGTCTGTCTCTTTCTCGCTCTCTGGGAAGTCAGTAATCCCCAGGCCAGACTAAACGATCAAGGATTTAAACAGTCAGAAAGATGTTCTGTTTGAAAAAAGCTGTGCCAAGCCACGCTCGTACCATAGCGACATACAGCGTCTGGTTGCAAGACAGACAACCAGAAAGATAGAAAACGAAAACAAAACAAGCACACTGAGAAGATGTTTATACTTAAAGGTTCATATTACAAACCGAGCATTCTAACACACTTACCAAATTAACAGTTAGCTGCACAGTTGGTTCACACAATTATATGTTAGTCGTTATGTTAACTGCCTCAGGCTACTATGCATGTCACTCCGATTGACCGTTTTCTATGGCCATCTTTGAAAAATTGTCTTACCGTGACTGCAACAAACACTGAGTTATGAATCGGAGTTAATTTGCATTATATTAACAAACATTTTCTCTTTCAAATCAAGCTTTACATAAATTTTTTTTAATTTTATGCGCTTCTCATTTCTCTTAAAAATAATTAAATAGAACAAATGACACAGAAACGTACCCCAGAATTTGGAGAGGTCATTGTCGAGCCTAAACTTTTAAACAGATGGAAGAGAATGAATATACTTAGTAAGCTCCGTTTACAAGCATTCATAAATAGAAGAAAGAGTATGATTGTTCACTGCACCATTGCTATAGCTATCGTGTTCATATATGGTATTTATATACGAGGAAATACCTTATGGAGAGTCGGAAGATACGGATGGGTATCGGCTTCTGCATTCACATCGAGGGGTATGGACCGGGTCTACAAATTTGTACATTCGTCAGAGTCAAAACACTTTCTTATCTATCACTGCGTGTAGTACAAATGGCCATCATACGCTTACTTCTTAATCGTTTTACTGGGCATATGCGATATGTCATTCATATGTGAATTTAGATGAGACTATCATCACAGAACAAAGAATAATTTCACACATTGATAAAAGAAAGTCAGACCATGAGATAAATAAAATAAACTATTGCACAGTCGCATCACCATTTACATTTGAATGTGATGTGGCACAGCTAAAGATGCGGATTCATAACAGGCAGTTTTACGTTCGAGCGTGCTGGTATCAGTCTCTTTAATTAACTCTTGAGCGTGCTGTAATTAGTCCTTTCTAAATTATGTTTTCAATTAAAGATAAAATTGAAGTATTCATTCATACACCATTACGTTTACACACCTTAAAGAACACTTACAAATTAAATGTTTTGTATATAATTTAGCACATACTGTCGTCAAGGCTCTGAACTAAGTTAATACCTTTAAGTTTAATAAGACGTTTTTTCTGATATTCAGTATATCCATTTAAGACTAGGACATATTAAATTTAAACCAAACCACCGTGTCGTATTATAAATCAGTTAACCTTTGTAAGTTGCGGTGGGTGAGATATTGATTTCCGATTCCTAGTACCTATGCTGAAGACATTTAATTGGCTATTATGAAGTCTAATTCTGTTAAATAATGTCGAATTTTATAATTATCAAAATAGCTTGGCGCTTTATTGGTTGGCATATCTAAAACAGGACGTCATACGATTAAACTAAGAAATAATGAGTAAATTGAAAATTTTAGTACAAAATTCCCGTGAACATTAATTGTTTAACCTTTAATCTACTGAACATCTCACCAGAAGCCCTCCATTCTAACTCTATATGAGTCATTTGTATCACTGTAAGCTTCATTCAAACTAAGTTCCATCTGTTGCCGATTTTTATTTTATTTTGACGTATCATCAATTCATTACATGTCATTGGATATATCAACATATTTGTAATTCTAAATGTTTTGTTTGCAAACTAAGCGTAATATGTTCATTTCTTCAATACAAAGGAGGTGACTATTCCGAGTGGGATCATGTGCAATCAATACAATCTAAGATTAAAGCACAGCTTTCAGAGAATCAACTAGACCAATGGATCATTCTGTTTGTCATAGAACGGGGATACGTCTGTTTAGCTATTCAGTTTTGTCCGTTTATAACTATGAGGGTTAAAACAATGGAATACCATATATTACGTTTCTGAAATATGTTGTATAAGGTCAATAATAGACTAAAACGTTGATATATGATATTGACCCTTGTGTATTACGAAGGCGATCAATTTGGTAACAAAATAATTGCGATCACTATCATTGATGATGCCTAAAACTTAGACAGTGTTTCCCGTTCAACACCACCGGTCAGTTGTTGTTCACCAATCGTTACTTTGGTGAACAGTCAAGTTCAATATCAGGCCAAACAGAAATCTAGTAAGAAACATTTGTTAATTCTAAGACGATTAAATTTAGCTCAAGAACTTTTCCGTTTAAAGTTTTACCAAATTAAATACAAACTTTGTCAATTTGCAAACAACTGTTGTTACGTGTTTCGTCGACAACCTCATTGTTTTGGGACGTTTCAATCACTTTTAACACCTAAGATTGAATGCTGATTTCAATGTAGATCGTCAGTTCAAATTTTCAAGACAGATTGCGGAGCACTAGCGCTTTGTATAAAGTTTTAAAAAGTTAAACTGACACACTCCGATTTGCAAGTCTACTCAAGCCGATGAGACTTGTACGCTCATGTATGTAAAGCTCATAGAAAAGAAAAATGAGACAGACAACATGTTTTTGCAACGCTTTCAATACAAAACAAAACTTAAAAGTTTTTACAAATGATCTGCTTCACATGGAGTTTATTTTCCATGGAAGAAACCCTGAATCAAACATATCATCCTTCACAATAAACTCCCGTGCACAATTCGTGTGCTCAAAAATTCAATGATCTCGCTAGACTCCTTCGTCACATTTGCATCTGAAGTTGAGACATAATCTGTATACTCAAAGTTATATTCCAAATTACATTCCATTAATATTATACTTGAACCGTTACTTGTAAATATTTAAATTCTAAGTTATGTGAGAGTGTTTTGAGTACAGTCGGGTCTCAGACATTACTTGGCCTTGCTGGATTACGCAGCGCTGAAAGTGAAGAAATCTATATAAAAAATCTTAATAATATCTTGTCGATTATTATAGTGTGTTAAACCCTATCTTGAAACGGGCTACAGAGCGTGCGACTTTCTCTGTCTACATGTAGCTCGTCAAAATTGACAAACGAGCGACGATGGTGACAATCGAACGGGTATAACGTCTACATTCGGGATATGCAAAAATGTGACCATTTGCAAAAATGTGGCGTACCTATTTTAAGTCATTATAAATTAAGTACTATCAATGTTGAGATATCTTTTGACATTTAATGAGTTGATGATACTGCACAATGAAATAAATCGGCAACTGTTAGAACTTTGTTTAAAACAAACAACACAAAAACAGATGACTCATGCAGAGTTAGAATGGAGGGCTTTGGTAAAAGCTGGTGAGATTCATCACTATTATTGTCACACATTAATATGTGAAATTGAAAATCTGGAACACTTGTTTGTAGAAACACATTGTTGATAGGAAGTGCTGATGTTCAGTAGAACAGAAGTTAAACAATCAACATTCACGGGATTTTGTTCTGAAAGTTTCAATTTACACATTACTTCCGAGTCCCACCGTATGATGTCCTGCTTTAGATATGTCATCCAATGAAGCGCCATTCTATTTTAATAATCATCAGATTTAACGGAAGTAGACTTCATAATAGCCAATTAATTGTCTCCAGCATAGGTATTAGGAGTCGGGTATCAATCCCTTACCCACCACACCTTACAAAAGGTAAACAAAAAGCAAATGGTGTATGCTTAAATACTTCAATTCTATCTTTAATTAAAAATATATTTGAGAGAAGACTTATTACAGCACGCTCAAAGGTAAATAAAAGAGACTGATACCAGCACGCTCAAACGTAAAACTGCCCGGAATGAATCTGCATCTTTAGCTGTGCCACATCACATTCAAATGTAAATGGTGATGCGATTATGCAATGTTTATCTTATTCATCTCTTGGTTTGACTTTCTTTTTTCTATGTGTGAAATTATTCTTTGTTCTGTTATGATTGTCTCGCATAATTCAGATTTGAATAACACATCGTATAGTAAGACCAGTTAAACGATTAAGTAAGCGTCTGATGGCGATATGTACTACACGCAGTGATAGAAGAAAAAGGTGTTTTGACTCTGACGAATGTACACATTTGTAGACCCAGACCAGACCCCACGATTTGAATGCAGTAGCCGATACTCATCCGTATCTTCCAATCCTCTATAAGGTCTTTCCTCGCATATAAATGCCATATATAAACACGATAGCTATAACAATGGTGCAGAGAGCAATCATACTCTTTCATTCTATTTATGAATGCTTGTACACGGAGCTTACTAAGTATAGAAAGCGTATCTGCTGTAAAGAAAGGACATAGGACAAATAAGAGTTGTTTATATTCATATCAATATGCCGAGGAGAAAAACACATATTGGAAACATATAGAATAGAGCTGTCCAGTGTCTCATCATCTTCATTCTCTTCCATCTGTTTACAAGCTAAGGCTCGACAATGATCTCTCCAAATTCTGGGATACGTTTCTGTGCCATTTGTCCTTTTTAATTATTTTTAAGAGAAATAATAAGCGCACATATTGAAACTGTTTTATGTAAAACTTGATTTGAAAGAGAAAATGTTTGTTTACATAATTCAAATAAACTCCGATTCATAACTCAGTGTTTGTTGCAGTCACGGTAAAGCAATTTTTCAAAGATGACTATAGCAAACGGTCATGATAAGCGGAGTGACATGCACAGTAGCCTGAGGCAGTTAACATAACGGTTAACACATAATTGCGTGAACCAACTGTGTAGCTAATTGTCAATTTGGTTAATGTATTAGAACGCTCGATTTGTAATGTGAACCTTTAAGTTTATACATCGTCTCAGTGTGCGCGTTTGGTTTTCGTTTTTCTTTCTTTCTTTCTGGTTGTATGTCTTGCAACCAGACATTGTATGTCGCTATGGTACGAGTGTGACTTGGCACAGCTTTTTTAAACAGAAAATCCTTCTGATTGTTTAAATCCTGCTGATCGTTTAGCCTGGCTTGCACTTTTGGATTAATTGACTTCCCAGAGAGCGAGAAAGGGATATACAAACAAATATAAAGAGTGTGAGAGAAAATGGAGAGAGTGAAAAAAAACTTTGATGCGACTCGCTACTCATGAAGGTTTTTCTAATTAAAAATGTTTCCAGCATACAATGAGAACTTGCAAAGTCGGCCGATAAAATAGAGCTGTCCAGTGTCACATCATCATCATTCTCTTTCAACTGTTTTATCATTTTAGGCTCTAAAATGACCTCTCCAAATTCCGCGGTACGTTCCTGTGCCATTTGTCCTTTTAAATTACTTTACAAGAGAAATTTTCAGACGTAATGTGAAAGAAACGATTTGCGCGCGAACTATGTTTAATTAATATTACCTGTCATGGTCAGCTCGGTCATACGTCGATACTTTCCGAGCCATAACGCGCTACCTGGCGGAGACAATCGAACGGGTATAACGTCTACACGTTTTTGACCGCGCGTACAAAAAACTTACCATGTACGAAAAAACGGACTGTACAGCTATATACTACACTACTTCTCAGAAACGACTGGCAGGAATTCAACGAAACTTGATGTGAAGTGTCATCTTGAAAGGCAGAAGTGCAAGACGTACATATTTTCGGGCTCTATGAATTTCCTACCGAGTTATGGCCCTTTGATTATTTCGACATATTTATATGAGGGAGATTCTTGTCAGCGCTAGTTCTCAGAAACGACTGACAGGAATTCACGAAACTTTATGTGAAGTGTCACCATAGAGTGCAGATGTGCAAGACTCCGGGCTCCATGAATTTTCCTACTGAGTTATGACATTTTGATAATTTCTACATTTATACTCGACGTATATTCTTGTCAGCACTAGTTCTCAGAAATTACTAAAAGGAATTCAACGAAACTTGATGTGAATTGTCACTATGAATTGGAGATGTGCAAGACGTATGCAATTTCGGGCTTCATGAATTCCTACTGAGTTATGGCCCTTTGATTATTTCTACAATATTTCTAATGATATACATGAGGGAGATTCTTGTCAACGCTAGTTCTCTGCAACTACTGAATGGAATTTAACTTGATGTAAAGTGTCACTATGAATTGGAGATGTGCACTACATTTGTATTTTGTCCGTCTGTCTGTCCGTCCGCCTGTACGTGTACGCCCGCCTCATTCTTATAAGCGCTAGTTCTCAGAAACTACTGAATGGAATTCAACAAAACTTTATGTGAAGTGTCACTATGAAGTGAAGATGTGCAAGACGTATGCA
>JAULCE010614378.1:0-16028 GCA_032359355.1 Macoma nasuta | reverse complement strand
GTGTGACTGTGCTGATTGGGTGGCTGTTTTGTGTTGTATGTGGTGTGTCCTGCAAGACCTTTCTATCTACTTTTAAAGTCACTAGCAAAAGTCGTATTACTCGACATCTTATCCGGATCTTAGCTTTTGCATATGCCGCTATGGTCCAGGGTAAGCAGTGAAGAGGTTAATGGGAGAAGTTAAGTGCAAGGGGACATCACTTTTTCAATTGTAGACGGGTTGACCTTTGAACACAAACCCTTGGTTATATAGAATTCTGCACGTCTTATTTAAGTGGATAATCATACCGTTCATCAAAGTATTTACTTACAAATAACTAAAATAATACGTGGAGAAAATTGTCAAACTATTACTAAGCTGAAATGTCTCAGCTATAATATTCGTCTTAAGTGTATGTGCGTCTATGCGTGGGTCCGCCCGATAGTATCAGCTGGTGTATCAAGTGTTCATAAGTAGTGTAAATTCTGGAAGATAAAACTGCTTAGCTTCACAAAACATTCCTATCTTTGACTTTATGACTTATTTCGTGATAACATTTCAACTCAATTGATCAGCAAACGTTATTTTATGTTTCCAAATTTCACCACAGCAGACACATGTTTTCGTCTCAGGCGTCTTGTACTTTAACTCGCAAAAGTCAGGTCTACTCAACTTTTGATTACTTCTGGCATCTCTGACATCTGATCGCATCTTGATATAAGCTATTTGCATTTGACACAATGGTTCGTGGTTATTTAGCAAGTTTATTTAACAATGATACCGGGAGACATTCTGTAAGTTCTGATGTATAATAACGCTCTTAGCTGGTCAGATCGGTCTTGTCGAACCCCCTAAAAGTACCCTCCTTGGGACTGTACATGCTTTTTCAGCCGTTTGGTACATTTAATTCGGAAAATGCATTTTATTGTTCGACTTCTATATTTTTTCTTATTTCCGCCTTAATTTGAACCAGTGTGATTGTAATGTCGGTGTAGAAGTAGCATATTGCTGTTTTAGCCACGTGTACATTACATTCTTACGACATTTTAGCTTACTTATCAAGGTTAGCTTTTGGATGTGGATCTTGAAGGGTGTATTTGAAATATCTTGCATGATCTATGTTCTACTTTGGGTATAGTTCTAGCGCATTGGTATATGTCACCCCAACATCTGTACATGTCTCAAACCGCAGTTTCCTGAAACAATGTTTGATGCATTTTTTCATCAAAAGGTCACATTATGACAGATCTTGACTGTATGGGGATTGTGGCATACAGGTAGTATGAAATCTGATGGTCTGTAAATAAACCTACACAACAGCAATTTTATATGCTGCAGCGATGTCATTGAGTAGTTTAGACGTATCCGGGAGTTGTTCCTGTGCAGCTTACTGTCCAGTTATTATCCGTTTCTAATCTTACCACGCGCACAACACGAAAATTAATAATGTATACCCACTTCGTCCATGTCACCATGTAAGAGGCATAAACAGGCTATTTTCATATTTTAGAAACGGTCAAAGTATTAGACAGCATCAAAGTTCCAAGCGTTTGTACGAGAATAACCCCGCTGGTTAACGAAAAACCGAAATGTTTTCTGATTCGGATACACATGTATATCATTTTCAGACGCGTATGAGTGATCTTATATTAGTCATCAATAAGACACGACCATCGCTACCCATATTTTTCAACACTGTTCTTTGCTTCAAATATCTTGAAGAATGCATACACAAAGTTTGGCGAAAATTCTCCGCAAAACTTATTATAGGATACGGCTTTAAGTTATGTCACCCTGTACATGGACGAGACAGAGGGCAGTGGTAGAAACGTATAAACAGCGAGTCTACTATATTGTCTGATCAGGGTCTATAAAGTTTGCGCATCATAGTTTTTTCGTTTTCATCATGGCAATCGATTTAGCTTAACCCAATTGGAAACATCTAACCTATTTACGTATTTCGTCGTGATGTTTATTTTTTCTCAAACAGCTTTGGATCTAGATCTGACGACGAGTCGTCTGATCCGGATCAAAGCGGTTTGACACTGAAGAAACAGTTTCTCCTAAACTTGAAAGAAAATGGAAGGAGTAAAATCAAACAAGAAGACGGCAGTTTGAAAAGCCAAAAATATTCAAAATGGGATACGAATTAATGTTTTATATATTATAGTTTCTTTAAATCTTTAATTCTTTAAGGGGTGGAATAGGTTCATCCCAATAGAAGTAAAGTGGAAGGAGGGGCAGGACCATTCTACCCCTCCGCTTCAATGCGCCGAAGGCTGATCAATTTCCTTTGCATCTCATTCCCTGTGGTCCGAGAGGTCGGGGGATTTTATTTGCAGTTTCCTTTGAAAGGTATGGAAGGTGTTTTCCTAAAGAGAAATGTCTCACATTTTAGAATCGTTTTTTTTCTAAAACCAATCTTCCTGACCATTTTTTTCTTACCGTAATTCAATATTCGAGTAAGGTACTAACAAGGCCTTTTTGTGAAAATTGTGCGGCAGATGTTTTGGGCTGCGGCCATGTTGCGTTATGATTGAAATGGCCGACGTCATACGAAAAGGGGCACTTGGACATAGCAAACAGTGTAGCCCCAGACCAGCTGGTTGATCAGGGTTTGCACTGTTTGCAATATTAGAGGACTTCGAATTCTACCGTTAAATGAATGCAAATGGTCAATTTTCTGACTAGGTGCTGGAATGGTAGTGCTAAAAAAGAGCCGAGGCAGCGCTGTTTTAATAAGTCCGAGTGCACTTTTCCTTGAGGTGGCCCAATTAATGACTAGAATTTTTATAACACATCAAATAGCTTCTACCAGGCGCGGGTTGGAGATTTATCTTGCGTTTCGATCCTGAGAATGCGTTGGTGAATTTGAACCTTGATCTCTGATCTAGGTGATGGTATACATGTATAATCTCTTCATATTCTATTTAAGAGTCATTAGTCAAGAAGGCTCAGATGAAAAGACACAAGTATTTAGTAGAAAGGCAATGCCACTTTTGAATGTTGTGAAAACATGGTAGTTACTGTAGCATTTTCTTTTCTTTACAAGCAAACGTTCTATATCCTACAATGTTTAAAAAGGCATCCATAAGTCACCAATGGCCGTGACTGTGTGGTAAGGGGTTTAACTTCTTTGCTGTCAATGGCAATAACCCCGAACCTTTCTAGGGAAGCACCTGATCAGGAGTCCAGTGTGTCACAAAGTTTTACACTATAAAACAAGGATCGTTATGTTCATTAACTTGTTTTATCTTGCTGAAAAGTACGAATAGTAGAAAGTGTGACACTTGAAAGAGTAAACATTGTCAAAATCACCTTCAATGACCGAGATAGTAGAACGGCTTCTATCTTATCTTAACGCTAATCCTACAACGAAATCTGTCGAATGTCATTTTTTTTTTTATTTATAAACCTTATTCGATTGACCCAATTTCAATGGCGCCAATTAGAAAACTTATACAGACATGATCGTTCGGTAGACCTCTACCAAAGTTGTTCAAATAATTATTATATGTCAAAAAAACATGGTCGCAAGGGGCAGGGCCAGTTTTCCTATTATAGCTTTAAAGAAAACTTGAAAAGCTTAATCTACAAAACTACTTGACTGATTTCAAAATAATTTTACGGAAATGATCCTCTGGTGGACCTCTACCAAAGAATTATGATAAGTTTAAAACATGGCAGCCAGGGGCTGCCAGTTTTCTTTATATGGCTTATATACAAAGGTTATTTGTAAACTGTTTTTGTAACCCTTTAATCAGGTGGGCAATATAGGACCATTCAGGGTCTGTATTCATAAAGCTTTTAGGAAAATCGCAAACCATAGTGAAAATTTTAAATGCAGATGTCCATTTTATTTTCAATTATACTTTATTGAAAATTTGCATGCTTATAAAAAACGTAGTCTTTCATTAGTATGCAAAGTTTCTTTTTTTTTTAAATTTGATCTATGGTTTTTAAAAGAGACGGCGTTCGATTCCTTTGGATTGCCATGACAACCAGAGTTCTCAATGGAATAAAATAGTGTTGAAATCTGTTCAGTGTTTTTGAAGATTTAAGATTTTCTTTTTTAAAAAAACTAACCAATGAGAACTCGAGGTATTGGTGACTTTGAGAAAAACAGGAAAAATAAAACCTGGATATTATTCAATATGTATGTAGATCTTTTTAAACACATATATGAATAAGCTGCAACATTGATAAGATTCACCCTATTTTAGAGACATCGAGTTCTGCATCTTCAGCAGATCCCTTTTCAAACTGTTTGCAAAAGTATAAACATGCCATTAGTCCTTCTACTGGTAACTGTTCACTTATGAGAACATATAAGATAATGCTGCAAGATTTATAAGTATTATCCTACTAGAGACATCGATCTATGCATCTGCAGCAGACATCATTCCAACTTGTTGACACACGTTTGAATGGGTGCTTGTTTTAACCAACGGAACAGGTTTTAGTAATGGGCTCTGAAAAGATTATATACGATTCATTCAGAAAAACGGTCAGATCGAGGCAATATGCTCGAAACGAGATCTTCTGATAATGCGTTTTGCGGAATAATGAAGCAAGGGTTGAGTATAATTCCTTGCATATAAGGTTGATTGGTAATTGTGAAACAGATAGTGTTCTTACGATTTAGCACGCATAGAAATTTCAAATGAGTTTAACGTTATGCAAATAAGAGAATGGGCTAATGCATAGATTTTGGCGTAGTTATAGGCCGTAGAAAATGTACCATTGCGCGTCGTAGATATTGCGATAATTGACTCGCATGGGGCGACGAAACTAGGTCAAATGAAAAGGTAGACCCTTATCAGAAGCTGAATCGATTATTTGACAGTCTACACACCTTGCCAAGAATCAGGGTTGGTTTTCCTATCGAAAAATCACTTGTTAAATATTTACCTAATCTTAATACTTGAACTGTCGCGATTTATAAATGGCTTCTATAAAACCCTGCTGATGGCTTTTTTACTTTTTCTACGACTCTGAAAAATGATTTGCATTAAACTGTTTCTCTGCTATACTAAATTACGTAGTCATCTGCAGTTTATAGGCGACTCTACTTCTGATATTTATACACGTTTTAAGCATTCTTTCTTAGGCAATTTCTTATGATGCAACACTTTCTATGCATGATATATTTTGCTAACCATGATCTCTTTTACAATTTCTAAGACACACTGTTCTTCTGAAAATTTATCTGCTTTATTGGCATAGTATCTACCCCAGATTATGTGCATATTTTCGTTTTAAAAATTTGAGGGAGAGGGGGTATTTGGTCAATGTTTGTAAGCTGCCTTTTCAACCATTCTATTGTAAATCTGATTGTTGAATATCCAACGGTTTGTTCTCTCCTATTTGTTTATATATTGCAATTTCTAAGCACCATTTAGCATTTCATTGTTCATGTAACTTGATTTTTATTTTTGAGTACGATATATAATTATGAATATTTATGAAACATTTATTCGGCAATTCCGTTTTAAGATTTAGTATATTTTATGCATGTTTTTTTCGTTTTTGTTTCAGATCGGTGTTGGCAAATAGAACACGGCCGGAAATCATGCACTGACTAATGTAGATTTAATAATAAAAACTTTTTACATTGTTCTTGTTTTGTTTATGGCAGATCATGAAGTTGCATGTTCACACACACACACACACACACGCACACACACACACACACACACACGTTGCCAACAATACGCAACATATAGAAGACACACAAGGACTGATAAACCTGATTCACGATGTATACGCACATATTTATCTAAATGTAAATGAGATGTGCTACTATTTTCTTGAAATTGAGCAATGCGAATTATACAGTGTTACTGTGTCATTGGACTCAATTGAACCCAGCTTAATCAGAAAGACCACTCTTACAAGATTACATAAATGGGGGAACGATTGAAGGTTAAAGATACAAAAATGTCTACACCAGCATCAAAACACGTTAGACCTTTTGATAAGGTCAGGCTGCAAAACAGGCGTACTTCAATGCATCGAGCAACAAAGGGGAATGCACAATAACGACCACAGATAACAAGGATTTAAAATGGGAGAAAGGTCTAGGAAGTAAGGTCTAGCTTAGTTTAAAATTTAGTATGACTAATTAACCTGTGATAAATAATAAATTTCAAGGAATGTCAACTGTTTAATAGTATACGTGTTAATCATCGACATGTACATAGACCCCAACCTTCATATATACAGGTTTAAGAAATAAGGCTGGTGTATGAAAGACAAATTTATTTTAAAAATTAAGCCTGTCATTTACCATTACATTATTCATATAGCGAAAATAGTTTGTTTTCAATAATATTTTTATAACTATAACATAACATTTCATATAAAGATATTGCTGAATTGTCGCAGTTTAAAATGATTTATTTTTTCGGTCTGTATAAAAATAACATACGACAGTTAATTTCAGGTTTAAGTATATCTATTGCTACCACCGTCTGCCAGATTTACAAATCTAATAAAATATTCTGTTACATTTGTTTGTTTTTTTTTCACTTTAAATACTGTACTATTTACATGATGCTGAGCAATTATTGCTCGTTGATTTTGCTCTTAGCATTTATTACACACGTTTTCTATCCAATGATTTCAACAACAAAAACAGATTTCTCAACGTTAAATATTCTGCATTAAGCGACCATCTTTCCTTCCTAACTGTGGATACAGCCTGTATTTGAATAATTAATTGACAAAATATCATCTGAAAAGTGTCAATGAGCATTCCGGTAGGTATTTTTCTCTCAAAACAAAAAAAAGAGCTGATCATATGCCATCTTTTCAACTAGAATACTGATTAAGGTGTGGTCGCTACAGATTGCGGGATCGCGCACAGGAAGTGTACTCCTGTTATTCTCATAAGTGGATTGGATAGAATATAAAACGAGAGAGTAAAGATCAAATTTTGTGATTATCAAGTAGCTATTCATTAAGTTCCCAATCCGTCATACTTTGTTCAAAAATGGTACTGGTTTAGGCCCGTGCTACCCATCGCAGTGCAGTATTTAAAGTGATATAACAAATACATTTATTCGGACGAGTATTAAAAAAAAAGCATTTCTGTTTCAAATATACAATTGTAAACGCCCGCCAGATAAGGAGCCACGTGACAAAACATCTAAAAGACTGGATTGTTTCAGTAAGTTATTTTTCTTTCTTAAACCTCATCCCCTATGACTCCGTGGTAGAGAGTTGTTTTCGAGAACAGGACCTCTTGGTTTGAGGCCCGGCCGCGACATATCAAAGCCCGTAGCTCCCGTCTCTTTACTCGACATTACAAGGGTAGTTCTAGGCATTGTCGGCGCGTTTTATGGGTAATCTCACACGGTGTTATATCATGTCAAGTGTCTACAGCGCAATCTGCCTCAATCTCACTAACGCATCATTAAACAATGTTAGCAGTGTAGATATGGATAAGTCACTGCATCTTCAGTGCATCGTCTGACCAACTTCTACATTATTGATATCCATCAATAGTCAACAGTATATTTATACCTGCCATTCAAAACCTGGGTTGTTATTAACAGACCCATTTCAAGACTCTAGAATGGCTCACAGCTTCTGCTCGAACGATAGAAGCCTGGAACAATTATTGATTCTCGAGTATGAGAATAATATGGTGAATCCAATACTAGATGACGTTATGGTTTCTTAGTACTTTACTTGCTCTTTAATGTTTGCAGTATAATCAGTTACCATTGCCATTTCCTTAACCGCTATATATTATTTTCTCTTTGGATTCTTCCCTGTTGATAAATGTTACTTAAATACATTATGTTATGAGCAAATGGCATATTGTTTATAAGATTATAAATAAGCATATACAACTGAATAAGGTTGAAGCAAGATATGTATCTCTTCTTGAATCAAGATTCTCAGAAAACCTCAAGGCTTCAAACCTCCGCAAATGCATGAAGAAATTCAAAAACAGCAACGTAAAATGCATTTCTGTTCTCCTGACAGGGGATGAGACTTTGGTGTTCTTCGTTAGCCTCAACGTCGCATTGAAAATAAACAGTGGCTCTAAAGAGTTCAACATCGGCCAACTACTGCTAAGCGCACTCATTTGTCTCTAAAAAAGATTTTGTATACATTCTTGTACCAATTTTAACGACCTTGTCGATAAATTTCCAACTCCAAATTATATCAAGATGAGGTCGTGTATGCTCTACTGACTTGGTTTTATAGGGCATTTGCAAAGCATGTATGTATGGCCAACAATGGGAGGATGAATATGCAAAATTTTAGTGAGGATCGGAGTGAAATGGAGACTACTATGGTCGCAAGTTGTCAAATTACAGCAATTTCATGCTAATTTTGAAACCGAATCTTGGTGTCATTGGTATCTTACTACTGTATAAGATTGATGAGGATCCAAAAGAAATGGAGAGAATGGGATCTGAACTGTTACCTCAATGTTGTTTATATATTCAGGTATAAACTTCAAGTTTATTTATTGTTTACCTTTTTTCGCCGGTATTTGAACTTGTATGATTGTAAAGTCGGTGTGAAAGTAACATTTCGCTGCTTTAGCGACTTGGACATTACGTTCTTACGACTATTAAGCTTAATCATGTATATGCTCCCACAGGATAAGTTAGCTTTTAGATGTGGATATTGTAAGGTGTATTTAACATAGCATGCAAGATCTATTTTCTACTTTTATCACTTAAACTAGCGGCATTATAGAAATGTTGACAATTTCAAGACCATAATCCAGTCGTGCATTGGTTTCTCTTGTTGATATTTGACAGGAACCGAGCTGTCATAAATATCTCACAACTATATAAGTTTAGCAAAGATCCGAAAAGAAATAGAGACTTTATCTCATAAACAAGCTGTATTATAGCAAATTTTACAATTTCAAGGGGCCATAATCCAGTCGTGAATGGGCCTCAATCAGGCTGCAGAGTGCGTACAATTTGAAGCTAGGGTTAGACCGAGTGTGCCAAATGTCTTATTGTCCTTTAACACTGGAATAAGATTAAGCCATGCATATGTGTACATTTTGATACAAACTGTTTGAATGGTATTTTGCAGTTGTAGTCCCTTTTATATCGCAATGGCCTTCAGCATTCATTTTTTGTTTAATGATTGTTTTTATTTTACATTCTATAAACAATTATATTTATAGGCAGATATAACAATACTACCGTTGTAACAACTAGTATATGAGGAAAAACCCCAGAAGGAGAGTGAAATGGAAGAGAAGTTGATAAATTTATTATAAGTGAAGCTTGGACATTTGTGAAAAAAAGAGATTTCAGCAGTATTAAGCTTAAACTAGGTAGTTTATTTCAGCAATGTTCTGTTGAAAACTAGTTTTTACTCATGTAAAACATTGGATGAATATGTTTCATTAGGTTTAGTGAATGTGTAGATAATATACTATTTATTTTTGTTTAGTTTCCGAAGTTTGACTTGTCTTTGACGAGTGGTATTGTGCCCTTTCCGTCGTGCCCTTGATGGCTGCTCTACAGTTACTCTGACTTCTGACAAGTCATTGAGTACATTTGATGATTGGCGAACAAATTACAACTGGATTTGCCATCACTGATGTTGTGGAGCAGACGATCAGCAGCCATCAAGGGCACGGGGGATAGCGTTTATTTACACTGTACGTCTGGTGGGGTGAAGATGGGATAAGAGTGAAGTTGGTCCTCAAACCAGTTTAAACCCCCGGTGGCGTGTTTGCTACTGCCCGTTCCAAAGATTTTTTGTCTATGTGTGTCTTCTATATGTAGTGTATGTATGGGATCGCGTTTGTGTGTGTGTGCGCTCGTGTATGAATGTGCTGAGAAATTACTTGTTTCTGTGCTGTTCTGATGGCTGCTTGTTTTGTATGTGGTATGTCATGCAAGACCTTCTAATCTATTTTTCTTTTCTTTTATATACCAAATGAAACCACTTTAAAAGTTAATTTTGTTCTCAAGTTGTGGTTATTTAGGAAACTGATCAGTTGTTTCAGAAATGTTGTACGTGTGTGTACATGTTGCAGAAGTCTCGCATAACACTGTCTTTGAGATTATACTTCATTAATAGATCGCTTTAAGAATCGTCTTATTATAAACTTATACTGAATTTTTCATCAATTGTTGCCGCAAATGTGTATATGTGTACTTTTTACCAGATATTGTATTGGTATTTAGTTCTGATTCCCATTTGTCTTCTGATTTTATTTTGACATTTTATTATTGTGTTTTCATGGAGTATTAAATACGTATCCATTGACCTGTTTACTTTGCAGCATCTTTAAGAGAATTGTGGTAGCTTGTTTACTTGCATCCATTGTTGTGTAATTTTCAAACTGTTTTCTACTCGTTTGTAACACCTGTTAATATTTGGATATAGAAGAATATTCAATTCTTTAATATATCCTTCTTATAAACTAGGGTTTGAAATTTGAAGAAATTTCTGCCTCTGTAGTTGTTTATGTCGCTAATAATTTGTATTGTGTTTTGAAACCATTTATTCCTAAATATAGTTGTGTTTCCGAGTTAGCTTGTATTGTTCCATTGCATATGTTGTTTCGTTGCTTTTGCAATCTTGATAGCAATATTTATTTTAAAAAAGTGTGACTTCTAAACATGTCGGTTATTGTCTTTTCAGAGGAGTTAAAGTTAAAGAAATTACATTGGTCATTATTTTCGTCGTGTAGTAATATCTTTATCCAGCTACATTTTAATTATTTTATGAAGACATTAATGTCAATTATTTTTCAGCAGCTAATTGCGAGTTTGTTCAATATTTGTTCGACTACTTTGTCTAGTCACATTTTAGAAGTGTATTTGATACCAAATTACAAGGTTGTAATTAAATATATATACCTGATATGCACTTCAACATATCCTAAATAATTATTCCGATCCTGTTTAATACTATTGTTAAATTCTTAATCCGATTTCAAAAACCAGTAATCCACATAGATTGTGTCGGCTAATTATATCCAAAGAAAAATTAAGAATCTTCACAAAGTAACTGCATGTGATGACTGTTGACTGACCCAAACCAACTACAATTGTGCAGTCCTTTATGTATATTCTATCATTTTGCTAGAAGGATATTGAATATAATTTTGCATGTATGTGATGACAAAATAAGATCATGTAACCAACTGTTTACCAGTTTGAAGCCAAATATACTTTTCCAGCATACCTTCAATTATCTAAAAATACCCTCAGTTCCATACCATTCAATAACCTTCTACCAGCTTATACTGTTGTATATAAACTTCGATAATATTTCATAGGCTTCCAAATATGAGAATATTATCGGTAAACAAATTGAATGGAGTCAAGTTACTGACTGGTATGGCTCTAAGCTATTTGAATCTATGTTCAGTTTACAGGGACATACGCGTTATTTGAGAAAGAATAGCCGAGAATGAATAAGTCGGTCCTACCCACCCATAATAAAACGCAGCAGGTGTGTTTATATTTCAAAGATCGAGCACGGATACTTTCCGATGATCAGATATCAAATGTGGGCTCTCACAATAACTATTTATGTTTTACTTAACCTTTGCACTATTTACGATCCCGGATGGCTTATTGTTCTTTATAAAACCTAAGCTCATTCCTACGCAGACAGAGCGACGAAGTTCATCTAAAACCACCTAGAGTAAAGCCTACCTATTGCGGCCACTCAATACAGAAGCAATGAGGTCCCTAAAGGAAAGTGGTAGCTTAATGTAAATCAAAAGTAATGCAGAAAGCTTCTTTGACCTGCATTTAGCCACCACTTATATCTAATGATGTTTATATGTCTTAATCTAATCGACCGCATCAGGAAGGGGGTTACTGGTGGTACCATATTTTAACTCGACTATTCATAGAATAGTGAGCTGTTCCGGTCACACTTTCGTCGTCGTCGGCGTAAGCAAAAATTAGTCCGGAGAATAACTTGAACAATGACGGATAACGCATTATAATACTTCATACAATTGCAAATCTCGATGAGAGAAAGACCAGTGCACAAGAATTATAGCTCTGCGTTACTTGTTCTTCCTTCTTGTTGTCTGGAGTATAACTTACCAAAATGCTGGATGAAATTTCGGTAAACTTCTTATACTGAAATGCTCATTGAGACGGAGTGCAGTGTAAAGAAAATATAACTCTGTTTTACCTTATTATAAAGTTGTTGCATTTTATAACTTTTTCTTGTCCGGAGCATAACCTGAAAACTACTTGATGGAATAATGCAAAACGTCATATATTGGTAAAGCTTAATGAAATTAAGTGCAGTGCAAATGACCCATAGGTCTTTTTAACCTAATTGCAGAAGCATTGTCATATGTAACATTTTCTTATCCGGAACTTAACTTGAAAATTACTGAATGGTATTTCACTTTACTTCATATAATGGTTAAGCTCAATAACAGAAAGTTCAAGCATCGAAACAATAACTCTTATATACCTTTTTACAGAGTTAATGTCCTTTGTTACTTTGTTTTTCTTTTCCGGAGTAAAGCTTAATAACCATTGGGTGGAATTTCATGCAAACTCCATGTAATGGTTAACCTCAATAAGACGAAGTGCAGTGTAAGGGAACAATGACTATAAAATTACTCTTTTATCCATGTATCCAAAGTAATAACCTACCAATTTAAAAATTGCTCTAAGAATAGTCCATCATGCGGTCCTCTGACAACTCTTGTTTAAAATATGGCACATATGTGGCTTTACTCATGAACAGACTCATTAAAACCGAGTCTGCAATTATCTCTATATGTGTTGACTATCTTGCTTTTGAAGGATCTCCCTTATACAGAATTTATTAAGAAAAAACATCAACGATCTCTTACAATATTTCAAAAGACATTTACGTGGTTCATTTTTTGAACATCGATGGCATTCTCCAAAATAAGATTAGAACCTTTGTGCCAACGTTGTATTAACCTGATTTAGAAGAATACTGACAAACTGTCATATTCTTTTAGCGGAAGAAGTGTATGTATATGTTCTTACATTTGATTGTGTCTGATTTGGATTGAAACTATTTGCATAAGAAAGTGTGTCTACATAAATGGTCTGCTGTATTGAAAGTCTAATTGATTTCCCACGCAAACAGTGTTAAATTTATTTACGAGTGTGTGGCTCAAGTCACTTATTGTACATGTGGAGTATTTCTACTTAAATACATAAAAGGAAGTAAGGTCTAACGTGGATAATCTTTGAAACTGTGTGTTTGCAAACAACAATACATATTAAACCATACAACTTGGATAAAAGATATGGGATGCGATGGCCGTTTCTGATTTCTGATTTAATTTAGATCATCACCTTTTACCATTTTGTTAAGAACCTTTCAGCATTACTCATACATGGTTTTAAGCCTCAATTTATTTATAAAAAAAATTCATATATATGCTTAATGTGTCATTACAGCAGCACACTTTCAGAATTGACATTAAAATGAATTCCATGGTGAAAAGTCATAAGATTAGAAATTCAAACATGTTTCCACAATTCAAAACCTCTAGCATAGAATGTCCTCATTTTCGAGGAGAGGAAGATATCTATATATCTACCTGAAATGCATTGCCCATGTGAATTTACAATAAGGCATCATGAGACAGAGAGTACTGTTCACCGACCAGTAGATTTGATACTGTCAAACATGCTATATTACATAGTACATGCGGACAATACCGAAACTTTCGCGCATGCCCAACGGCATATATTTCACTTCCCATGAAATTATGTCCACCTTTGTTTATACAAATTCGAAATTGGAATATCCCCTTGTTATAAACTTTGCCGGACCTTGTAGCACTTGTTATGATATACTTAAAGAAAAAGCGACATTGGTTATAATGGGATTTCCCATAGGCGAACTTTATTCATCAACAACTTTTTTGTTGGCCGACGCCAATTCATGTGTATTAGTTTGAAACAATATGTATTCTACCACCAATATATCACAACTTTCAAAACACGGTCAGCCATTATTTCAAAGACTTGCAGAATGTTTTAATTATAAGCATTATCCAATGGAAAGAGAGGCAATTTGAAATTTTGTCATTAAGTACTGAACCTACAGAAAAGTGGCATCCCAAGTTCCATGCCGTTGTTTGTTTGACTGGCTATTTTCGCATACGTGGAATAAAAAGTGTGTTTAATTTGTAGCCAATATTTGAGAATATTACCAAACAAGTTGTTTACGAAAGGGACGGTAAATCTAGACGTGTATTGAGCAAAATGGCACCAAGTCATCTCAAACTTATTCGTGAGCGTCTAGGATTATTATAGTTTGCAAAGTATAAAATGATCACTCATAAAAAGATAATATACTTCACCCTAAAGTACGTCGCTATTTTTTCCTTTAGTAAATATGTCATAAACCATGCCGGATCTTAATACTTATTGGTTAAATTTGGATTTGTTACTCATCTATGCCAACACAATTTATTTAATGATGAAGTATAAGCCCAACGAACACTAAAAAACTCCATGTTTCCATCATCGGCAACATGACGAATTGTTTACATGCCAATCGGTTGTGTATTGGCGAGGTATAAAATGCAATTGGTGTACAGATATATGTATATCTCTCTTTCGAAAATGCGGTATTGTGCAGTCTGTTTTCTAAGTGAATATGTTCGGTATAATGAAATAGATATAACATGACAAAGAGGGGGAAGTAAAATGTGCTGCTTTCGGAAATGGCTATTGTGGAAATAGCACAGGTGTCTTCTGTGTTCGATCCCTATTGAGTTCATATGCATCATTGGCAATGTTAAAACTTTAAGGTGCCGGTTTTGACCAAGCATATACGTATGTACAGAGAGCTTTTCTGAAAATTTTGAACCAGTTTGTACGCAATATCTAACTGAAACCGAGCCAGAGCGAAACTGATAACATTTCATGACTATCAACATAAATATTTGGTTTGTCTGCAAACCAGAGCAAGGAGAATTTAGCAGAAAGTCCCGCCTACGCATAAGATAACCCAACGCAATATAGGACAGGGTTCAAACTGATGTATTGCGAAGCTGCTGGTGTAGTCATTAAGATAGGATGGTTAACCCTTCCGGTGCCAATTGTTTGCACCTAAAAAGTCCTCCAAAAACTGTCTGCTTCACACTACAGTGTTCTAAGGTATCGAAGTATCACTTATTCGTATTTTAACTCATACCGATTTTCTGGGCGCCTGATCTAAATCTTGCTATTAACATTGATCAGTTTTTTTTCATGAAAGGCGTTTGACGTGTTCATCAACTACCCGCGTTGGAAGATCAATGCTAGGTTGAATTAGATCAAACGATAGTGTTTGTATTGTGGAAATAAGATTCCCCTGATCTAAGATGACCATGAAACCTGTTTAATTCACCTCCCACCAGAAACATGTCATTTCATTGGACAAGAGCAGTCACATGGTCACCGACAAAAATTCTATAATCGGTCAGTTGAAGTTAAGGTTTCTGATCTGTAATAGCCATAACTCAAATTTTGACACTTAATGGTAGTATTTTGGTGAGACTTTGCCACTTAATAGACTTTCAAAAATAAGATAATAATAAAATAAAGATTCACCAAAAGTTGTTTCAAGCTTTATTACATTGTGAGGAGATAATCTATATGCAAGTTAGCACTGAAGCCTATGGGAAATATACACCTTTTGTAATTATGGGAATCTTCATTTGATTTTTTAGAAAAACTCTCGGTAAAAAGCTGCATTAGATAATTCTGTTTCATATTTCAGACAGAAATCTAAATTTTCCCCATAGGAAATTGGAGAAAAATACCCTTTTTTATAGATTTCAGGGGATATAACTCATGGAAACAAATTTATAAAGGAGGGGAGGATGGGTAATCTTAAGAAATTCTGTGACTATTTAACTTGTCAATTTGGGGCTAGGATTCCATTGTTTGACAATTTTAAACAACGCGAAGCGCGGCGACGGGAAAGCTTTTTCCGCCTATAGGTAATGCGTATATGCGTGTGCTTCCCACTTTTTAACCCCAAAATTATCACTAGCTTACAGCTCTGAAAATCTGTAACAAATTCACGCGCAA
>JAULCE010613267.1:0-16032 GCA_032359355.1 Macoma nasuta | reverse complement strand
GAGGAGACATTTTATGTCAGGAATATATCGAATTTAAAAACCAGCGACAGTCACAGCACAACAAACAAGAGCTGTCAGAGGACAGCATGCTCGACTATTCTAAGAGCACTTTATATATGGGTAGGATATTACTGTGGATACATTTCTATCATTGAGCTTTGTCATTATATGAAGTTTCATGAAATTCCATCCAGTAGTTTACAAGTTATACTCCAGACAAGAAAAAGTAACAAAAAGCAAATAACTATGTAATACGTCAGATAGAGTTATGGTTCATTTGCACTGCATTTCCTCTCATTGAGCTTTGTAAATATATGAAGTTTCATGAAATTCCATCCAGTAGTTTTCATGAAATGCACCAGACAAGAAAAAGTCACAAAGGGTAATAACTCTGTAATTTGCCAAAATAGAGTTATGGTTTCTTTTCACCACACTTTCTCTTATTTAGCTCTGTCATTATGTGAAGTTTTGCAAAATTCCATCCAGTAGTTTTCAAGTTTTACTCCGGAGAAACTATTGCTAGCAAAAATAACAAAGGGCAATACTTATGTTATTTGTCAAAATAGAGTTATGGTTCTTTGCACTGCACTTTCTTTCATTGTGCTTTATCATTATATGAAGTGTATGAAATTCCATCCAGTAGTTCTCATGTTATACTCCGGACAAACGTTTGCTAACAAAAATAACAAAGGACAATAATTCTGTAATTAGTCAAAATAGAGATATGGTTCCTTTGCACCGCACTTTCTCTTATTGTGCTTTATCATTATATGAAGATTGATAAAATTCCATCCATTAGTTTTCATATTATACTCCGGACAAACTATTGTTAACAAAAATAACAAAGGGCAATAATTATGTAATTAGTCAAAATAGAGTTATGGTTCCTCTGCACTGCACTTCCTGTAATTGTGCTTTATCATTATATGAAGTTTCATGAAATTCCATCCTGTAGTTCTTATGTTATACGCTGGACAAACTATTGCTAACAAAAATAACAAAGGGCAATGATTCTGTAATTAGTCGAAATAGAGTTATCGTTCCTTTGCACTGCATTTCCTCTTATTGTGTTTTATCATTATATGAAGTTTCATGAAATACTATCCAGTAGTTTACATGTTATACTCCGGACAAACAATTGCTAACGCCGACGCCGACGCCGACGCCAACGCCGATGCCGATGAAAGGGTGACCGGAATAGCTCACTATTCTATGAATAGTCGAGCTAAAAATAATATTCAACAAGTTTAGAACCAGTTTAGAAACCTCTTGACGTGGATCGTCATTATTTGCAAAAGGCGTATATTTTCGTTTGAAGTAACGGGTTACAAATTTCTATATATCAATCGAATTGGGTGTCATGGTCTAAAGGCCATTTCCCTCTCCTTCCCTACAAGTGACTATATTGTTCTGGATACACAATGCCTGACACTCATAGATTTCATATCTTTAACAAAGTGTTATGCCATTTCAAGAACCTTTTAACAAAAGCAGGTAATACTTTATTTGCAGGATGAAAGTAAAAAGTTATAAGCGTATTGACTTTAAATTTGTCAAAGTTGCATCTTGACTGATCTGTTGAATGTACAATATACAGGTAGTAAGTTACAGTTTTGCACTCCTCATACGACATGTTTTGCACTAGTATTATAATTCAATTAACCCTTATCATGATAAGAGCGACATATGATCGTGGTGGATATTTGTTGCAAATAGCTTGGATCCAGATCAGACGCGAGTTACTCGGCGTCTGACTAAGATCCAAGCTGTTTTTCACTAGTACCATCATATCTGAAGAAAATCATACAAGATTTAAAAATCAAGAATACGAGTGTTTGAGCAGACGATTTTCACAGGGGTGTACGCTCGGGAAGATGCAATATTAGCCTAATACATGTATTTAATGAGTGAATTACGCATACACCCACGTGCTTGTTGTGAAAAAGCCGGACTAAATTAAAATGATGACAGACTGGCTACAGTGTAATAAATATGGTAATTTCATAACCAATTAATATTCTTGGTATGCCACTGTGTTGAATGATCTCTGTCTTGTTGTTTAGCTCTTCATTTCATAAACATTTTTGTTAAGGGTTCACCCACTTAGAATATTAATCGACAGTCGTATTGTATTAAGGTGGTAGATTAAGAAATTATTTTCCGTTTCCAACAGGGACGCCCCAATTCCAGATCGATCATATAGTTAAATAGTGCAATCCTTGACCAATTTGACTACATACATGTTCTACTGAGATTTTTTTATAAATACAGCACACATTGGAACACAAACTTGATATAATACTGTCGATTACTCGGTTAGAGATTAAATCGAAACTAAAATCTGAATAAAAAGCACATGTTTTGTTTGGTTACGTGTGGGATGTTGTGGAATATTTTTAAAAGTGTCTAACCCTTTACTCAACTTTTTAAACCAATAACAAGGCTGGGATTTTTGAAAAATTGCCACATTAATTTCATTAAGTCAGGCTCTATTTAGACTCTTAATGAAAGTAGGTCAGTTTGCGGCGCATGCGTAATGTTAGATCCTCTATCGATAGCAATGAAAGGATACGTCACTAAAGTTGTTTTTGTATCTTTATCCTTCCTCAAAATTGTCGACTGTGCATACTTTTGCCCGCTCGATCATTTTGCTTTGAAGTCAATCCTTTTTGAATTTTAGATATGTCTGACAAGCATTTCTTCGAGTCAAACCCTTTTACTTTCAGAGTCTGATCTAGCTCCAGGTCAATGGCTGATTTTATGAGCGATTTAAGAAATATTACGATGGTAGTCTCGTGTTCAATGACGTTGTTGTATGACAACCTTTACATGCGGCCAAATGTGTCGTCTACTCGAAACTCCGAGACATATTGTCTGAAACACATCATTGACGTATTTATATTAGTTCGTCAAACTTTCAACTTTTGAAGACGTTCTCCATCATCGAACTTTCCAAACATTTCAGGAATCATTACATTTGACATGATTCACAGTTCCATTTTGTCACAAAAAACAGCATATCAAAGTGCTCGGATGTAATTCACGTTCTATGACATCAACTGTAAAACGTAACAGGTGGTTTAGTCTAGTTTCTATGAGAACAACCTGAACCTCCAAGCTAAGCTCCTCCTAATATTGCGTCATGTTAAAAAATAGAGCAAACACTATACCAGTTAGTGCTTTTTAAGACCGTTCTTCATGAATTTTAAAGCCTCATTTGCTCGCTTCGCTTGCTGCATTTCGGCATTTAAAATCATGAAGTACGGTCTTAATGAACGCTAACTAATATATAGTCGCCTAAATGCGCCGTTGAAAATAGTGCAGTCCCAGATCAAACGCCGCCTTAATGGCGTCGTCGGGTCTGAGACTTCACTATTTTGCAACAAATTTTAAAATTTTGAAAGTCGATTTTATGCCTGGTCGTTTTTGAAACGTTAATCAGTGGGGAAATATTTGGATTTGGCTGAGTTGCTGAGCTTCTCTGCGTGTCATATAGCTTTAGGCTGCACGCCTGAGATTAAAGTCGAGAAAATAGCAACATCTTATCATAACTACACATTGGACTTCACAAAAAGTTCAATAACCTGGTTACCCATTCGGTGCGAAATTTAAAAAATGGGGTATGAAACTAAATTGGAATGAAATAGTTTAACCCCTTTACTGCCCTCTCCTGAGTGTAGTAACATATGCAAACAGCTTGAATAGAAAATGAGACGCCGAGTAACTCAGAACAGATATTGCGCATGTGCACAACCTGTCTGACAGTGAAGGGATTAACAAATTTTAATGAAACGTTGATTTTTATATTCACATATCTCTTTGCCTAAATGTTACAAAAAACGGCGTAGTCACTTCTCAGAAGCCGCCTTTCAAATGGGACTAGGAGGTACACTTTTTAAAATGGTGATGTTAGCCGCCGGCAGCGACAGTTTTCCAAAAAAAGGCATGGAAATGTGGTCGAGTCACAAGTTATAACAACGTTAGAAAACGACTCTCCCCATACAATTTAAACAACATCAATAAACACAATGGCATCACAGATTCAAGTTTATTTTATTAATATAGGAGAAAGAAAGAAAAGAGGGCGAGAGATAGGGTACACCTTGCTATATCTGACATAGTTTATATTATGTAGTGGGTAATCAGGACAAGACCGAAATATTTTATTATAGTTATTTTGTCTAATTGATATACATATATAGTGATATGATTTAATATGATAAGCACACCGCTTTGTTTGTTTGATAAATTCATGAACTGATGTGAGTATTACAAAGATTTCTTATACACTAAGCTGCGAATTTCCAAATAATAAAGTGCTGATGTTTAACGGGTTAAATTCTCTAGTTGGATTGAATAGCGTAACTCTTGGTGAGTGAAATTATTGCATTTTAGGAAATAGCGTTCGGCATTTTCAATTTCGATTGAGCATGTGAAGTATGGATTTTCACAGATATGATTATGAAAAAGGTCAAATTGAAGATCACTATAATTATTTCTTATTCGAGCGTGGATTACAGAAAGAGATGGGTTACCTTTTAAATAATAATCAGGGACACATACAGGTAAAGGCTTATTACGAATTGAGTGTTTAAAACAATTATAAGTGTCAATATTCCTGATCAAGACTGTTCAAAAGGTGTTGTATACAACTGATGGTATACTGATGAATATTGTTATGTTGGTAGCAGATACTACGATTTATGGACAATCAAGCATTTGCTTATTCAAAGTCATTAACATATGGTATTTTCTGTTTGCCTTATCATGAGTTCTTTTCGTATTGATAAGTCTAAAATAGAATATGAGGTAAAGAATCAAGAAGTGTTATTGTACCTCCTTTCATTTTAATATTTTCATTATAGGTATGGGAAAAGAAAACACAGTTATTTCAAGGACCTTGGCATACCCAGTATGCCCTGCACCTTCATGCTGGGAGATCTGCCCACTGTCAGTAAAAAGGTAGGTGATTAGAGTTCCCGACTTCAAATCCCTAGGTCCATAACCGCTGTAGGTTCGAGCTTCGAAAGGGGCGAAAATCTTTAAGTGAGGAAGCCACCGACTGGCTTTCGATAGGTCAGTGGTTTTACCCAGTTGTCCGTCTGTGCAACTCAGACGGGTCTCTGGGTTTTTCCTCCACTAGTAATTTGCCGGGCGTCGCGCAATGACTGAAATACAGTCGAAGTGACGTAAAACCCAACAAAAACAAACACAAACAAACCAATAAAATGGTAGGTGTATGATGCATGTATTGTACATAAAGACTATAAGTCTTCGGTTAACAGGACATGTCCAAATAGTGTAGACCATGATCCGAGTTCTCCGTCAGGTGCACTCGGATCAGGGTCAACATTATTTGTCTCTATGTTCGATCATTTTGAATACATAATTATATGGTTTAATCAGCTTGTCCAGTTTTAAGGATAGGTAAAGCAATTCCCCGGGGTTACATTTATTTCCAGGTTTTGTTGGTCCTCTCTGTCTCTCGACTCACTTGTTCATGACTGATTTTCCGTCAAGACGCGACCCTAATCTTTATGCTGGCATTTTTTAACGATTTGTCACAGTCCCGATTGAATTAATGTATCCAGAACATGTGTTTCATTACAACTTGTAGAAGAATTCGGCATACTGTATTTTACACTGTAGGGTTTTGGGTATCTGGATGCAGACTGTGTGAAAGAAAACGGAAAAGTATTTGGGTAAGTAACATCCACCATAACTTACCACACTGAAAGCGCATTTGTTCGGCGTAAATGCTAACATTTACATGTAGCACGCGGGGGCAAGTTGTCACCTGCGAAAAATCCCCTTCCAGATATTTTCGTTGTGACTGGTTTCTGTCATACGGTTTTGATTACGCATTCAGAGTGTAAAAGTTTGGATACTGATGCGACGACTATCCCGTCTTTCACTGAACGTCTCGAGCTGTGATCGTGCTCAAACTCAGATAGTGCTCAACTTCAAACAATTTAAGCGTGACATTTTTCGTTCGCAATGGCTATAGAACGGCTTGCTTTCGATTTTGAAAAACGTCTTCCAAGCAACAAGAGTTGTATAAGGACAATATATCTCGCCCATCAGGGCCATGAACCTGAATAAGGAATAATGTGTTAAAATCTGAGCCCCGAAAAAGTGTTTTTTTTCAAGATGGCGTCTCAGATATCTGCGAAACCGGAAAACAGAATAAGTCAGTAACTTTTCAACCAAAGTATGTGATTTTGGTGTCTATTCATATGTTTTGGGGTCTGTACATTCATTTACATAATTTAAAATGACATTATACCATTTTATAACAGTTAAATCCAATATCGCGTCCAAAATGGCCGCCATTAATATTGAATGTTCATAAATCAGTTCATTGATACTAAAGCAGAATGCTATTGGATCCAACCCGTATGTGAGTCTACAATCAAGTTAAATTCAACTTGGATACTTCTAATTCCAACTTAACGCTCCGTTTTCTTAAGTAAAGAAATTCGATTTTTTGCGAATAATTAAGTGATGACCTATATATAGCCGTTCTCATGACACCTTCCGATAACCGAACTTTAAAAAAAATCAAACCCGTGGTATTCCATGCTCGATCCCTCTTAACTCGAACTCCAGATATTTAACTTTGGAATTCGGCGCAGGAATGGAATTCATTTCTGTCTGACATCAAATAACGTTGTCCATACAATTGGCTTTTAACACTGTAATCATCACTGTCTTCCGCATCCTCAACGTTCTGGTTATTTGGATTATCGCAGTTTTCAGTCTGACATGGTCAACATGCGGCACTGAAAGGCAGTGCGTAACGCCTACAGCTGCAGCTGGCGTTTTTACATCCTATTACCTCAATGAGCTTCCCTATTGCACCAAGTAGGTTCATCAAGGTGAGAAAACACCCCGGCAAAAGAACAACACCTTTCAAGGAGCTATTTTATGGAGCGTCAATGATTATTTCAGCTGCTTTCCAGTAAAGAGTCTGGTCAAATGTTACTATCACAGGAAGGTTGTGCTTCATTGCAAGATTGCAAATGAAGTCTAATGTTGACAGAAGGCAGGTATTGTCTCCATATAATACATATCAATGATTGGCAAGAATGTGAAGATTGCTTAGGGTGCTGACTGCCCTGATTTAGGATATGCATCATGCCTTGCCAATTTGGAGTTACCTGCTTGAAACGTAGGGATATCTCCCACAGAATATCAATCCTCCTGTCACAATCAACAAATCGCGTAAACTTCTTGAAGACTACCTCCTACATGCATGTTTTGCAAACTTATACTCTAGGATAGGAATCCTTGTCTATTTCTCGACAGACTTCAGTTCTGAATTGTCCCTCCTAGGAATGAGGCGTTTTGTCCATTTTCCTGTGGTAACAGCTGCTACGATCGCCATTCCGTGAAAAGTGCCTTTGCCGTCGATAGGTATAATGTTATGGTCAACATTATAAGCGGCTAAGAGGACTGATAAATCCAACAAATCTTTTTTTCCGCCTAGAATATTAGGATCTATAGAATGGGCAGCATTCTTCTAAAATCGGATAACTTCTCCATATGAGGAACAAAATCCCATCTCATGCAGAACATCAACTAAGAACTTAGAACGATGTAAATGATGGGTTTGCTCAGCAAGTCCTATCTGTAGTGGCGCAGGGACAGCTCGAGTGAGAACTTTTGCGATCTTTTGAGATTGTTCATCAACTTCTTGGCATGTTTGCTTGTAATATGATCTAAGATTATGTGACGTTTGTTCTCGCATTGTTACAATGTCATCCAATCCCTCCCGTTCAGCAAAATGAATGGAGTATCCATAGCGATCTTTTTGAAGGGTTTTCAGATAATAATTCCCATAAGGAGCATACTCTGGAGAAGACAGGTATCCTTCATTGTGTCCCTCAGTGATGAAACGATTAGCTGTTCCTCGTCGTTCTATTCTAAGTAAGAACACAGTTTCTGAAATGCCTCCTCATTACCGTCAATTTGGGACGGCCCACCTTTCTGCGCTTAGTAGCCTCAGGGACAGTCTGGAACTGTACATGCACACAAAGAAAGGAGCGGTAATATTCACTACATAAATGATGATACAGACCATCTGCATCATGTAAATCATGTAAATGGTATTCAATCCGACCCTTCATGGTTAGTCCCCAATAATCTGAACGGGATTCACAGACCTCCAAGATTGTTTTTACGAACATACCAGTCTTTACGCAACTAAAGCGTTCCTTCTCTAATTCAACCCTACATCCACATAAACTGCATTCTGTTTCATTATTAAAACCACGAGAGGATTGTCTTGTGCTTCTCTTTGCTGGTACAGCACATCCGAGTTTCTTTGCAACATCACTCTTTATGTATTTTTCGTTAACGTATCGTTTACGACAGCTCACATGTACTTGATGACAGTCCGTCACTACAATATCGTTAGCCCGTTTCCCACTGGCTTCATTTATTCCTTTAGCTACCATTAGCTGAAGTTCAACAACGTCATAACCAGAATCATTTATCTCTTCTTTGCAGATAGGACAAATGCGTTGACTGACTGCACCTGCACTCATGTTTAAATATCATATCGGATTTAAAGGAAAACAAAACGAAAATTTGGATACAATATTTGGTAGAATTTGTTTTCATAAATTCTATTTTTTAGACCTATTCACCACGGATATTGCCTCTATAACTAGTATGTATGTATTCTAGTGTCGATGTAGAATATTAGAACATTCGGATCCTGTATATCGTCTTTGCAGATCGTACAAATGCATTGGCTTGCACTCATATTTAAATATTTTGAGGAAGACAGATACAAAAATGGAAATAATATTTGGCATAATTTGTTTTCATAAATGCTGTTGTGTAGACCTCTTCTACAAGGATATTGCCTCTATAAAATATATGTATTTATTCTAATGTCGATGTAGAATATTAGAACTTCCGGATGTATAGTGGTTGGCCTTTCTGTTTTGCATGTGCTGTGGTTTCTACCAACTATGGGCTAATTGGACTTCCAAGAGAGAGGGGAACCCGGGCAACGCCCTACTCTTTTTCTAAGGAACCCTCTGGTTCTTTTACATGCCAAGTGTATAGCACTGATTCATTGGGCGTCGGTTTCAAGTCTCATCCGAAAGAGTAGGTCCGGCGGTTGATCGGACTCATGACCCCTGGATCAATAGTCTACTAGCGCATTAACACTAGACCACGGTCCGCCGGTAACTTTTCTACTCTTAATCTTAACTTCATACTCTTTTATACCTTCTTGTAATCTCCATTCATTATCCCCCACCGTTTCTTAAGTGCATTTTGTTGATGATGACGTCGAATTCAGCATTACCTCATGCATAGATCACACCTATTTAGTTGTTTTTCAGATGTAGACAACATAGTGCGTGTTTCCGCTATTGGTATAAGCTTTTAGAGGTGGGTCTGGTAAGGTGTATTTGACATAGCTTGCATGATCTATTTTCTACTTTCAATATCTATTAAACATTCCATAATATTGTTTAATATGGTGTAAGTGTATTCCTAGACCCCGAAAACATAGGAATAGACACCAAAATCACCAACTTTGGGTGAATAGTTACTGACCTATGGCCGTTTTCCGGTTTCGCAGACATCTGAGATGCCATCTTGAAAAATACACTTTTCCAGGACTCAGATTTTAGTAGACTTTTAGTATGTTGCGAAGTACACCTAATACTAACAGAATCCGTTGAGAATCCTTTTGTAGCAATTGTTTGGGGGTCAAACTGTATTTTGTCAGGACTAACATGGAACGTGACATTCTAGGCCATCTAATGACCCTGATTAAGTGTGTGAAGTTCAAAAGCAAGAGTATATACAGTGTCTGAGAAAAGGCCTGCCTGCAAAGGTTTGACCAATATTTTAAGTCCAAAAAGGTGCAATTCATCCAAAGTCACTTTCAGAGTTGTTGGATGTTGTATACAACTAATGAACCTAAATAAGCGTGTGAAGTTTCAAAGCAACATCACACACAGTGTCTAAGAAAAGACAATGCCCGCAAAGGTGTGACCAAGCTGGCAACGCCAACGCGGACCCTAACGCCAACGCCAACGCCGGGGTGACTACACAAGCTCCCATATTTCTACGAAAAAGCGAGCTAACAAAATGAAGACAATGAATACAAAATGAACTAAATGAAGAATCCACGCCTTTGCCTGTGCTGTTCTTGCCAAATATTAATACATTTGGGGTGTTAACAAGTCTAGTTAACAGTATTTTTTTTTTGCAGGATATATCTCGGAAACATCCCATCTCTCGTCGTTTGCGACACGAAACTTATAAAAGAAATAATGGTTAAACGGTTCAACAACTTCACGGACAGAAATGTAAGATGTACTATTTGGTGGACGGATTTACGACAGGGATCACGTTTATTCTGTTGTTTGTAGTTACAGTTTCGATCAGTCTCTGTTTATCTAAAAACCAGACCTTGTACACTTGGTGCGCTTTCATTTCGTCGACTGATTAAATACTTCGTGGCTTATTTTGTGTTACTTCATGTTTCGATTGTTTGGCATGTAATCCATTTTTGAACATTTAATGAGATAGATTACCGCTTTATATATATAAAAAAAAAATTAACAGGTATTTGATGCAACAATTTCAGGAATTAACTTTTCACTTTATAACGTTATTTTCCCATCTCTTCACATGCTAACCAATTATTCCATAAAAGCGTCTTTTGGTGCCTCTGTAGCAGATGACCATTGAAATTGTTTTAGAAAATGGAGCATTTGCTCATAATTAGCAAATGCTCTATTTCCTATAATGTTTTCAAAACAATTCGTCTGATCTGGAGCCATACTGGTTGCTTTTTTGACTAATGTGCTTTATTAAAAAACATGATATAGGGTATTTCATAACTTTATCAATAAAATATTATTATATGCACTAGGTCGTGAAATATCGTTTAGCTCGAACTTCTGTTAAGTCGAGCTAATTTCGAGAGTCTCAATGAGTTCGAGCCAACGAAGTTTGACTGTAGATCGTAATCAGACATTGCAACTAAAACGCAGCGACTGATTTCGATCTTCACATTTTGCAATGACGTAAATTACCTTATTCCAGCCGGCGGCCCAAATCTATATGTCCGATTCTTATAGATGTAGCATATGTGGTTTTATCTTCTAGAATTTAGTTCCGTTGCATGAGAGGTGGATGTCGGCGTTGAACGTCGCAGAGGGCAACCACTGGAAGTTCCTCAGATTAACGTTCAGCCCAATGTTCAGCTCGGGGAAAATGAGAAATGTAAAATGTTGATACCTTATTATTATTGTTATGACAATTTAATCGTGTTGCTAGCCTTTTGCAACAAATTTCGAACGTATTTTGATTGTTTTAACCCTTTATCACGCCACTCGCGACCATAGTAATGTCGTCAGCAAGCACAGACCCGGACCAGGTGCCATGTAACTCGGTGTCTGATCCTGGTCTAAGCTGGTTGACACTCGGGCAACAGTTTTACCAAATTTCAAACGATTCGAAAAAGGTTAATAGATCAAGCATACGAGACTTTAGCGGACAAGTTCTTTCGGCGGAAGGAAAAGGGTTACTGTAAAGTTTTATTTGCCGAAAATTAAGTAAGCTTTTTCACCGGAAAACGAAGATAAAGGAAAACATCATGTGAATATCAGCTGTCTCTTTTTCTTACATGTCTATCAGTGTTTTATAGGGATTTTATAGTGAAAGAGAAGCTTATTTTATTTACTCCATTTTTGTTTTTGTTTTTTTACTTGGATTTTATTTTGTGTGTGTTGCCTTTTGGCATTTCTATTATTGTGGTCAAACATTTTGATTCTGTTTCTTTTTTTTTACTTTTATCACATTTTTATACCCCAACCGCCTGTGGTTGGGGATATATAGGAATCACCTTGTCTGTCCGTCGGTCCGTCCGTCGCTCGCTCGGTCGTGCCATCGGGACGAATGAATATTGGAGCATATTGGAGCATAACTCCTAAACAGCATTACCCCAAAACACCAAATTTGGTGTGTGTATGCATCTTTGTGAGCCAGAGTGTCATGTACAAAAACTAGGTCACTGTGACCTTGACCTTGACTTTTGACCCATATAATATGACAACTTTAACCAGGCCATATTTCCTGAACTATATGCCCTGGAGACATTTAATTTGGTACACTAATACATCTTAGGAAGGCGGTCTGTCAAATTCCAGTATTAGGTCATTATAACCTTGACCTTGACCTTCGACCTATAAAATAGAAAACACTGTGTCTGGGCTATAACTCCCAAACAGCATTACCTAGAAACACCAAATTTGGTGTGTGGATGCATCCTGGTGAGCCGCAGTGTCATATTTCAAAGCTAGGTCACTGTGACCTTGACCTTGATCTTTGACCCATATAATATGAAAACTTTGTCTAGGCCATATTTTCTTAATTATATGCCCTGGAGATATTAAATTTGATACACTGATACATCTTAGGAAGGCAGTCTGTCATGTTACAGTAAAAGGTCACTCTGACCTTGACTTTGATCTTTGACCTATATCGAAAAACTGTGTCCGTGCTGTAACTCCTACATAGCATTACCTACAAACACCAAATTTGGTGTGTGGATGCATTTTGGTGAGTCTGAGAGTTGAGTACAAACACTAGGTCAATGTGACCTTGACCTTTGACCCATATAAGATTTTTTGTCTGCACCATATATTCTTAAATATATGCCATCGAATGAGGTCTTAACTGTTTTCATTGTAGAAAAGAGAAAGGTCAAGATCATAACCACCTTTTATTGAAAAAAGGTATGCCTTACTATTTTCACCATAAGGAACAAATGCTACGTTGTTGGGGTATCAATCACCTTCAGTGATAGTCCTAGATTTTCTTATCTATAACTGTCTAAACTTTAAACTTCAAGAAGATACATGTAAGAAATAGAATAATTGTATTTACAGTGTAAGATCGAATTATATTTCACTCGTGGGTAGCAAAGGTGGTGTTCTCACTCGTGCCTTCGCCACTCGTGAAAACACCACCTTTGCTTCCCACTCGATGAAATATAATTCAATCTTACACTGTAAAATACAACTATCCTCTATATAATACCATTTTCGGCGAACAATGGAATCCCGGAAAAGACCCCTCTTTGAAAAGAAACTTTATTGTTTATAATGGTCTTGACGCCGAAAGAGTTAAAGGGCTGGACTGTATTTTGTAGCTCACTTACATACAAAACAGTGATTTATAAGGAAAATCAGTGATAGAGAATCTTATCATTTCACTGCTGAATTATTTATACTTTTCAGCAGTGGTAATATTTTGCAATAACGTTTCGGTAACATTTGGTATTTTACTGTGTGATAAATGTAGCCTAAAATAAGGAACTGTATTTGTTCAGAATAAGTGACTCATGGCGTTCTTAAGCTTGAGCATTATGAAGGGGCAATAGTGATGCATTTTAATATTGATCATCAACATATTGAAAGGCATGCACACAATCAAATATTTGTATTGTACAGTGTAAAATTAAATTGAATTTCATTTGCGAGAAGCAAAAGAGGTGTTGTCACTCGTGGCTTTGCAATTCGTAAAACACCACTTTTGCTTCCCAGATGATGAAATACGATTCAAGCTTAAGTTTTCCGTTTACAGAATTAACACTGTAAACTTGAAAAACAACCGTTATAAATCCATTTTTCTACATGCAAAATGTCATATATCTCATTACGCGAAAACCTCATTTTCTAATCCATTTCCTCTACAACCTATTTTAGACTAATCCTCAATGAAATAATCTGCTGAACGATATGAAATGCTAGGCACAAGGCCAGTGCCATTTTTGAATTGTGTTGAAATCATGGTAGGAAATGCTTCATTTCCTGTTGTATGTTTAATAACCACCAGTTACATAGGCGCTAAATAGCGCTTTTATGAAGGAAATGGCTTAAGCTTTGGTGCATGTTTCAGCTTTGTTCAGTATTATTGAGTTGTTCTATGCTGGGAGTCTCAATGCCACAGTTTAGTCGAAAGAGTAAAGTATCTGGAATTCTTTTTATACTTTATCACTTAACATACGGAACAGATGTTGTTACATGTACTTGTTAAATTACAGATGACACATATGATTCAGCACTGTTTGAACAACTTTCATGAAATAATGGACGATAAAGTCCAAAACAATCCGGATGGGTTTGATATTGCTCCGTAAGTATATGCTATAAAACACTACTGCGCCAAATTCTGCTTGCTACTCAACCAGCCACTATTTCACTAATTATTACACTCTACTACCACTACTTCTTCTTATTCTACCACCACCACTTCTACCACTTACTTAGCTTCTGATGAGAGACGCCACATTTTTCAACACGATCCTCTCTTTTGAAAAAGCGAGCTATGTTCTCTAAATTTTTAAACTAGTTAACCCTTATCACGCCGATCGCGACCATAGTGATATCGTCAACCAGCCTGGACCATAATAAGACGCCGATCAACGTAACTCGGTATTTGAATCGGATCCGAGCAGTTTGACACTCAAACAACATTTTCACCAAAATCTAAAGAAAATCAAACAAGGTTTAAAGTTCAAGCAGACGAGAACTCAGCGGACTTTATTATTTTGCTTCTTATGGCGACAGGATAAGGTTTAAATAGTTTGAATGTTACTTACAACTTTTTATTTATCGTCAGGTTATTCCATGGGCTGATGATGGATGTGATATGTAACGCTGGGTTTGGGATTGAGGTGAACGCCCAGAAAGATCCGGAAAACGAATTCGTTATGCATGCCCGCAAGTTCTTGGAATTGAAACCACTTAGGATGCCGATATTCTTGCTAAACCGTACGTTATTTTAACCTATCTTGCCGTATGTGAAATTTTCATCTGCTACAGAGTCGTCTAAAGAAGTATCTATCGAGGGAAGGGTTAACAAGAGATTTTAACATCATTTTTACAAAATGGACCATGCTTTATTTTGCACGAGGGCCCTGTCAGAGACTAGACATGACTGACACACTCAAATCATAATTATACAGTAATGTCTGGTTAATCCATGCACGTTGGTTGCCTAGAAATATTCCGGATAAACGAGATTTCCAGATCCAAACATTGTTTTACCTTTTAAATGCTGATTTTTGAAAAACAATATACACTGGTTTTTTTCACTGTTTGCAATACACTATGCTTCCAGAAAACCATATCCGGATAGCGAGGTTCCTGGTTAAGCGAATTACGAATTACAAAATATCACGTGCATATATTTATATTAAGGTAACTTTGATGAAACCATCGCAGTTCATCGTATCCGAGAGATTTCCACAAATGTCGTCTCATACAGTAATGATTCAGCGCTTTCTCTGGTGCATAAAATAATAGAATCGCTTAAAATTCGAGATAAAGACTCTTAGCAAGAATGTTACACTACGATATACGTAATGTTTAAAATTACCACCGGGCAGTTTGAAATTCAAAATCTGCAACCAAATTGTTTTCAGTTATATTTCCTGACTTGAGGTTCCTATTGCACCATTTCCCGACCAACTTCATACCATCCGAAACGTTTGAGTTTATGAAGTCAGCGTTTATGTCAGCGTTTGCGGATAGGAAGAAGTCGGCATCGGTAAGTAGTTTCCTATACAGTTACAATATTTATTATAATTAGGGATGGCAACGGTTACCTAAACAGCTAACCGGTTAACCGTTAACCGATCAAACAATTAGCTGTTATTCATAAACAAACTCTTATCATAATTGATATACATTTATATTTACTCGCTATGTGATGCATATTAAGTGGTAACGTTTTTGCACCTGTAATTTTCGTCATGCGGAACCTATAACATCAACTTCTTGTATAAAGATTTATATGAGGCATTTATGCGCCAATATCGAGTAAAACTTAATAATTGATGTTTCCCAATCGTGTGTTTGACTTCAATTCTGGCTGCCCAAAACGTCGGGTAACTCTATCCTACTCAATTGGCTTAGGAAGAGTTATCTTTCTTGAATATAGCGCTACAAGAACAACAACAACAGCGCTACAAAGCAAACCTATATATGT
>JAULCE010612156.1:0-16057 GCA_032359355.1 Macoma nasuta | reverse complement strand
TACATGTATCATGGATGTGGGGGCTTTTTTACAAGTCCGAATCACGCACTTCGGATGATTCGGGCTTGTAAAAATAGTCCCGACAATTTCGAACTATCGAGAGCCACCAGAGTCAAGTACAGTACGGAGACTACTATCATTTAAACCGGAATCGTATCGGAACTAAATCGAACCGTTACGACGGTTTCGAAAGCGAGTTGAAGCGTACGAACCGGTTCAATACTCTCAAAATTTGCACCTTATCCAGAGTGAAATGCTTGGTTTGCATTTTATGTTAGTTTCGTTTCGTCGAAAATGGGGTAAATGAAGAGTATTTTACAATGGATATGAGTGAGTCCTAGAAAAGTGAGGCGGCTTCGTTTGGTGTGGTCACAAGGTGGAACGCTGGGCACGGTTCAGTGGAGCAATCAAACTTAACTATTGATGATGTGAAAGTAGGGAATCGGGAGTTATTTTATAGATCTAAGATTCAAGATTTTATTCACTAACGTAAACATGATTATACAATACGTCGTACTCTTCCTTAAACTCACATAAAATGAAAGCATCCGATGAAAAGGGATCATGATAAATATGCCTACGAAATGCTTAGGAAAAAAATGACAAACATTTTAAAAAAATTGAACTTACATTGTGGAAAACGGAACATTTGCTCGTGACCAACAAATGCTCCATTTCCCACACAGTTTATTAAACAAAAATGGGCTATGACCGAGGTTTGATAATAGACTGATATGTTCATGTAACCCTGCACACGTACAATTAGCAAAACAATTATACATATCTTATAAATACAAAATATTGTCAAAAATACATAAATACTGTTTTGATATGCCGATTCCTCTATCTCGGAAATAACGTTGTGACAAATTTTGCAGTTTCTTATCAACCGCAGCTTTTTAAGGCTAATGATCTACGACTGTGTCACAGGACAGTTTAACCCCTTCACTGCTTATACCCAAGCCATAGTGTTATATGCAAACAGCTTAGATCCAGATGAGACGCCGAGTAACTCGGCGTCTCATCCGGATCCATGCTGTTTGACACAGCCAATATTATTTGAAAAAAAAAATGAGTTAATTTGGGAAGTTTGAAAATAAAGCAGACGAAATATTGCGCATGCGCAGACATGCTTCTGGCAGTGAATGGGTAAGAGTAGGACTTATACATGTACATGTACATATAGGCGAGACTGGTATACCGACAGATTTACATGTAACCCTTTACTCCACAAACAATTTAAGAAGTGGCATGTTCATTTGCTAAGATATCAGATGCTAATTCCTCAGATTCTGCATTTTCATTTGCTTTGATATCAGATGCGATTTCATCAGATTATGTCCTTGTTGATAGGTCTAGAAATAGCGTATAGAGTAAAGGGTTAGTACATATTTAGATCATAAATAAAGTCGCCAACGTGATATCATGTCATTTTAAATTCTCGATATACAACTAGTGATGCAACAGCGCTACATGTACGTTATTATGAATAGCGTTAATTGACCGCACTGTATAGCGATGTTATATATGGTTAGCGCTAATAACCGTCGCATAGGAATTTATAATATAAATAGAATCTTATATTCGTGGTTATGGTATAATGAAAATATAAAACTCGTTGTCAAAAACTGTACAAAACTCAGCAGAGCTTCGTTTTGTACAGTTTCTGACAAATCGTTTTATATTTTCAATTTACCATGACAACTCATGTGAGATCCTCTATATATAAAATCGTTGTTTGCGATTCACCTCTTATCATTTTTGCGTTGTTATTATTATTATTCACCAACAAATGTCTTTCTTTTACGTGTAACACCAGAAGCGCTTCCTATAGTCCTCCCCGGAGCTCGTAGTTCATTCCAAGTGTGGCCCAGCTGCAATAATCGATTTCTCCCTCAGCATCTACGACAGTTCTCGGAGTCCCCGCCTCTCATTGGCACAGGCTGAAAGTTCCCGCCCTCCTTTCCGGGACAAGTAATTTATCCTCAGCTAGCAGTCAGTTCTGACTCTCTCGTAAATTCTCCGGCGCTTCTGTAGATAATGATATGCGCTTTTAGGCAAAAACACGTCGACTTGAGACGCGAATTCTTTCTGCATGCAGTCCCAACAGAAATATACTTGCTGGCTCTGGAAATACAAAAGTTATACATTAACCCTTAGCTCTTTATATGTTTAGACTTATTCACAAGTAAAGAATCTGATGAAAGGGCAAGGATGATTTCAATTCCGTAATGTTAAATTCTATTGTGTGTAGTTGTATATATTGTAAAAAAGAAGAATTTGCTAAATGAAAAATGCTTCTTTGTCACAATGTTTTCTATAGGCAACTGATACTCTGTGCAGCTATGGGTTAAATCTAGTTTTCTAATTTGACTTATTGCACTTCGAGAAAAAACAGAATATTAAAACATTTTTTTCGTAGCTCTGACGTGAACATATTTTAGAATACAAAAATACGGTGACACAGTTTGGACATATACATAGTTAGAAACACACGATTAGTACAGGGTGACCATAACTGGACCATAACAAATCCGGAGATCTTGGCAAATGTTCACCTTTATGCATGCTACGGAGGAAACTATGATGGCAATTGCAAACAGCTTGGATCCCGATGAGACGCCGTGTGACACGGCGTCTCATTGTGACCCATGCTGCTTGAAATTTTGGATAAAATGTTATAGAGGATATTTTACTAAAATCCAGAAAAATCTGGAGATATCCGAAAAAATCCGGAGAAATGGTCGGGCTGAAAGTGGAGGAGCTGATTGAGAAAAGAATTAAAACGATAGTAAACAGGAAAACCAGGTCAGCAGACTTTCTTTTATCACTTAAATACCATTATCTTCGATTTGAGAACAAATCACGGAACAACGATATCCAACATGTGTGATAACAAAACCGAATTGTATTCATACGCGCTGCATCTGCATACATATGTATGTTTAGGTGATAAAAAGAATCCATCATGAGTATTCTTTGGAGATCACGATTTCTTAACATTGTCTCGAAAAAGACAGTTATTAACCTCGCCAAGAGGCTCGGTTAATAATTGTCTTTTTCTAGACTGATTTTAGAAACCTTGATCTATATATCTTCAAGTTAATGAGCGGTGAATCTGTCTAAACAATCTAACAATCAATGTCTACGTCGATGTTCTTCATATATACGCATAGGACGCCCTTGTACCAGATTACTATTGAATACATTGTGGAAAATACAGCATGTGCTCGTTACGTGTGCATTCTTTATTTTCTACAGTCTTTTAAAAAGCATTGTAAAAGTGGCATTTTCTTTTTGTCTAGGTATATATTATATTCATCATTTTCACCAGATTTTACCTTCTCAGATAAATCTAAATATAGATATTGAATAAATGGTTTAAAAGACATATTGGCAAAATGTCACTCGCTGTGTTTGAATTCTTTACTCTAGAGCATTTGTGTTACGACCCAGACCCTTGATGTAATAATTTAACACGCAGAGAAGGCAATGAGTTTCCAAGACACCCCAGTCTCAAGACATCTAACTAGCAAACAGTGTGGAATTTATTCTGGTTTTATGATTTTTGGAAGAACGTAAACATGCATACAATACGAACACTTAAAGGCGTATGCGGCAGATAGGGTGATTTTTGTTCTAAATAATAGATTTTGCTTAAACTTTGTATTTTGAAAGACCATGAAAATACTTGTTGAAATATGAAATAAAACAATAAGGGTTACCGATATTTTTAAGATTTTATTGACTCTTTCCTATGTGACCAAATCAACACTTTTCTACGGTTTAGAACCATATAAAACCATTTACCATTGCACTCATAAATGCAATGTTAAAAATACATATGCATTAGTAACAATTTTTTATACATATATATTAAACAATGTTAACATGTTTGAAATGCTCGTACACCGGTGTAACGTAACTCTCGTGAGAGTCGAGATTTGTAACTGCCGCAAACGCCTTTAATCGCAACCGAACCGGAGCACATCGGAGTGAAAACGGTAAAATTGAATTGGTTTCATGCAGTACTGTGGCAGCAGAGTAGTATTAGCGTCGCTATGCAGGCATAACAAAGATGACGTAACATGACATCATCGGCTGCCCATGATGTGACTAAATATAGTAACTCATTTGCATATAAGCATACCTCGTAATGCGCAGGCGCGGCGGCCATACTGAATGACCTACTTTACTCTATGACATCAAAGTCTATAGTGAGAATACTGGGTGACCTACTTTACTCTATGTAGAATGACATCATTGTCTCTAGTTAAAGAGACCGCTACGATGTTGACGCGTCGACGTCTAAACGACTTATGAGTCCATTTAGGGGTCCTGTGGTGTCTGGGTAGCTCGATAATAGATACGATCAGTCACACGAGTCAATAGGGGCATGGCCGCTAAAACGTTATCAGGCGGTCATCTAAAGCGGTCTAGATGACACCAGCGCGTGGAGATCATATCAAAACGAGTCTAGGATTAATATTTAGACAAATGCCCTCGGGGCACTGCATTCAAAACGTTATCAGACGGACATCTAATGAGTCCAGACGACTTCGCCACCTGTAGATCCTATCAAAAGGAACACAGGATCAATATCTAGACAAATGCCCTCCAGGCATGTCTGTCAACACGTTATCAGACGGTAATCTAAAGCGGCCTAGACGACACCATTACCTGTAGATCTTATCAAAATGAACACAGGAACAATATTTAGACGAATGCCCTCGGGGTACGTCCACTAAAACGCTATCAGACGGTCATCTAAAGTGGTCCAGACGACACCATTACCTGTAAATCCTATCGAAATGAGTCTAGGATCAATATTTAGACAAATGCCCTCGGGGCACTGCATTTAAAACGTTATCAGACGGTAATCTATTGAGTCTAGACGACACCAGCGCCTGTAGATCCTATCAAAAAGAGCCCAGTATCAATATCTAGACGAATGCCCTCGGGGCATATCCGCTTAAACGTTATCAGACGGTCATCTAAAGCGGCCTAAACGACACCAGTGCCTGTAGATCCTATCAAAAATTAGCACAGTATCAATATTTGGACGAATGCCCTCCGGGCATGGCTGCTAAAACGTTACCAGGCGGTAATCTAAAGCGATCTAGACGACACCAGCGCATGAAGATACTATCAAAATGAGTCTAGAATTAATATTTAGACAAATGCCCTCGGGGCACTGCATTCAAAACGTTATCAGACGATCATCGAATGAGTCCAGACGACTTCGCCACCTGTAGATCCTATCAAAAGGAGCCCAGGATCAATATCTAGACAAATGCCCTACGGGCATGTCCGCTAACACGTTATCAGACGGTCATCTGAAACGGTTTAGACGACTTCACCACCTGTAGATCCTATCTAAAAGAGCCCAGGATCAATATCCAGACAAATGCCCTCAGGGCACGTCTGCCAAAACGTTATCAGACGGTCATCTAAAGCAGCCTAGACGACACCAGCGCCTGTAAATCCTATCGAAATGAGCCCAGGATCAATATTTAGACAAATGCCCTCGGGGCATGTCCGCTAAAACGCTATCAGACGGTAATCTAAAGCGGTCTAGACGACTTCGCCACCTGTAAATCCTATCAAAAGGAGTCCAGGATCAATATCTAGACAAACGCCCTCCGGGCATGTCTGCTAAAACGTTATCAGACGGTCATCTTAAGCGGTCTAGACGACACCAGCGCCTTGAGATCCTATCGAAAGGAGCCCATAATTAATAATTTAATATCTAGAAAAAATGCCCTCGGGGCATGTCTGTTAAAACGTTATCAGACGGTAATCTAAAGCGGCCTAGATGACACCAGTGCATGTAGATCCTATCAAAAGGAGCCCAGGATCAATATTTAGACGAATGCCCTCGGGGTATACCTGCCAACACGTTACCAGGTGGTAATCTAAAGCGGTCTAGACGACTTTGGCGCCTGAAGATCGTATCGAAATGAGCCCAGGATCAATATCTGGATGAATGCTCTCGGGGCACGGTCTTCAACATTTTATCCGTTCAAGCATTTAGTACTTTCATTGTAAATAAGTCTATAAATAGCACACAGAGTGAAGTGATAAATAAAGACACAAACCTCTACGATGTGCATCCCACGGCGTCCCGCGATAAAATGACTTGATAGTCCCGTAGTGGGTCTAAATGTATGGCCGTGCGCATGCGCACATTGTAGCTATGAGGTAGTGGTTATGTAAAATTATTTAACCACCACCACCACCATCACCACCATTACAACCACCACCATCTCAATTCGTTTATCTGTTTTAAGAAAATGTCAGAACGTTCTTAGTTTCACTCTCTTTAAGAGAGTTACTTACACCCCGAGCCAACGAGAAGGCGACGTTCTATCTCAGGGCACCCCCACCCTCCCATCCTTTTTTCTTTATAGCTATTGACGCCGTCTCACATGAAGGACCCCGTGTAGTTTCTTCGACGTAAATGTCATGGACTGACCTTGGTCATCTAACATTTGGAAATGGGCATCTTGCTTCCAACCCGTTCTTAATCCGACGTATCTCTGATCCGTGTAGCGCTCCGTTAAATACTTGTTGTAGCGACCTCGTACCCCAATATTTCTCAAGACATTATGGGGCACCTGGCCTATATAACTCTGTTCCACAATGTCACTGCACAAGTACACTATATCCAATTTAGGCGAAAATTCGCATTCCATCGATAGTTCGACCAAGGCGAACTCCCAGTCTCCTTCTAAACTCTGCAGCCACGGTGTAGGCACGTAGAAATCACCCGGCGTATGTTCTCGTCCATGGGAGCTTCCGACAGCCGTGATGATGACGTAGAAATCCTTCATGATGTCTGATGATCAAGACGATTATTGCCTCCTTCTTACGTATTCACCACCTTTTTTTTCAGGAATCAGCAATGGGCCAAGTTCAGATTTATGTTTGTTCAGCGTTTCTTTTACTGCCAAGTCCGATGATACGAATTCTCGCAAACGTTGAGCTGTGTTCATGATGGATCGATAGAGTGGACTGCTGCTGACAATGAGTATATTACTTAAAACGTCAGCCAATAAGTCTATTGCTCTTTGTCTGAAATCATGAAGGTTCTCGTTGATCGCTTTACACTCTGCTGTCCTGGCATCGTCGCCCTTTTCAATGTGTGGTTGAGATTTTTCAATCACTAAAGCACGACATTCCTCATTTATTCGGGGAACGATGAGGTTTCTGAGATAGATATCGAATGTTTTATCTTCGGGCTCGTCCTCGCTGTCTTCTTCCTCCTCCTCCTCCTCCTTTTCCTCCTCCTCCTTCTTTTCTTTTTTCTTCTCATACTCCTCCATCTCCCCGTCCTTTTCCTCATCACTGTTTATATCATTGTTGCCGTGTTGGTCAGACCAAGGTGAACCGATGGAAGGTTCAGGGGTATCATCCCTATCATCATGGGAGGACGCATCTGGTTCGCTCTCCGTAGACCAATACTCTTTGCGAACAGGTTCACTGGATAGTTCTGTATCTTTTAAGTTGTCAGCCATGTCGTACTTTGGTTTCTTAATCAGGTGTTCTCCCCGGTCTTGGTGAACATTACGGTAATGTCTCTTAAGATTATCTCTTCGAGAAAATATCCGGTCACACTCAGAGCATCGATTCATTTTTCTGTATCGGTATTATATATCTCTCGTCTTTCACCTTCTTACGTTGATTCCTACATCAATGGTTTCAAATATGCTAGAGCCACTTTAATAAGCGTAAAGATAATATTTTGCTGTCCATGAATTAATTTTCGTTTGTGTCGATAGTGTTTTTCTCCAAGTTTGATGAGCAAATGTTTATAGATGCGTAGTTGGTACTTCTCTGACGTTGCAAGGGGTATAATCCTTTGAATGACTTCACTCAATGCTGTTAATTGTGACCGAGTAATAGTGTACATCAGAGCACGTCTCTGAGAGGAGGAAGTGTGTGTAAAAAAAGGTGAAAGAAACAAATCTGGCGTGTGATAAGGTCACTCATAATTGCAATTAACGAGGTTGTTGAGCATTCTTACGATTACAGAAGGAGAAGGGAGGAGGAGGAAATAGGAGCAGGAAGGAAGTGGTGTAAGAGGAGTAATGAGGAGGAGGAGGAGGACGACCACGGGCGGCGGCGGCTAATTATAGGCATAAGGCCCTGTATTACTTACCTTTGAAGGTGGTTGTAGAAACCTGTGACACAGAAATCTAGGGCTTTGTTGACTTGAAAACAATATGACTTGTAAACAATAGCGTCTAGACATTGTTGACTTTCGACTGTGTCTTTAATCAATAGCGTCTAGACATTGTTGACGTTCCATTGTGCCTTCAATCAACACTGCACTAAATCTGACCTAAATATATCGAGCACCGGTCACGTGACCAAGTAGATTGTTTATCTTTTTATCGCTGAACAAACTATTCAACAGATGTGATTTAGGACACATCTAAGTGTGTTTTAATGGATATGGTAAAGAATATGGCTAATCTCAAGTGAGTTGATATTGCAATCCAGCTTGTTAATAAAATTGTGCATTTATTGACAAAACTGCGTATCATTTATCATTTACAATCTTGAGAAGTGCTCACGTGCAGAGAGTCCGTAGCAACGGTGTATTTCTTACGAACTACATCATATTACGCCCACCGTCGCCTATCACAGTATAACTACCGGAATCGGTGAAAACTACCCGAAAGGAATTAAGGTACCAAAAAACATTGACATTATTCAAAATATATTCTCGAGCACGGAAACTCCTCTCAATACGGACAATCAAAAAAAGCGAGCATTATCTTCGCCACTAGACGAGTTGGAAGCAAAGAAACAACTGTTGTCAGTTTCCACTGATTCTTTCTCTGAACTATTTAGCCCGGAATCGCCTACACGCTTGCCAACAATGTTGAACCCAGAAATAACTGAACCCATGTCAACCGGCTCTAGCCAGCAGCCTCAGGGATCTCTCTCTTCCTACGATTTCTTGAAAATAAAGGAAATGCTAGCTGAGTCGGTGAAAGAAATCGTAGAAGGGGTTCTCCATGATCTTAATACTAGAATATCAACTCTAGAGGACCTCAACAAAGTCCTAACATCCGAAAACAAAGCTCTCAAATCTAGAGTAGCTGATCTAGAACGTGCGTCTGATGCCCAGGAGCAGTACAGCAGGCGGAACTGTCTCCGAATTGCCGGTATCCCTGAAAGCTCCTCCACGACCGACGATCTTGTCATGGAAATGTGTTCAGCCCTGAAGCTCCCGGTTACCTCAAACGACATCAACAGATCGCACTGCATAGGCAAGCCCAGTATCTGGACCAAACCACGACCCATCATCGTGAAGTTTGCAACATACCGAGCTTGTCAACGCCTTTTCAAATCAAGAAAAAAATCAAGGTGCATGGTCATCTGATGGGGTTATTCTCATCATATACTCAAGTGACACAATCAATCGTGTCGAATGTAAATCTGATCTTCTTAAATACAACTAACTGGTGCTCCTTCTCTTGTGTTACGCGTTTATATACACTTATCCTGGTAAACCAGCATTCTGTTTTCCACTCCATATCTATATTTAGCAAAGCATATCTATATTTAACCAACATAGCTTGTGGATCTTGCTGACACGGTACCAATAATGTTACGGGTCTGATGCAAAATAACTTGGCCTCTGCACGGATCCGTCTCATTGCTGATCTGACGTCCGATAAACTATTTCCAAGTTATTCACTTTCGGTAATGCAGAGCTATGTGGAAATACTTCAATAATATACTTTTAAGTTCTTCGACTAGACGATTTTCGCTGGTGGAGAGATTGTATCCGTTTATCATGAGTTACTACTGTAATTTGGGATTTTTTGGCTTTGGTTTATTATTGGCATATTTCGCCACCCTCATCAAGTGGCGAAAATTAAATGCACCAATAAAAGCTTGAGGCAAAACAAATGGTTACCCTAACATTAATCATGCTTTCACGTGTTAACCTGGGTATATATTGTGTACACAAAGTCGTGTCCCCATTCCACTCAGGTAAAAAATCGATAATTACCTTGTCGATTGTGTATTGTATTGTTATGTTGTTTGGCGTGAAACACAAAGCGGTCGTTTACTTGGAGAGTTTTTATATATGCACAAGCAAAATTGTGTAGAGAATTTAATCGTATTTAAACCTAAAAAACTTTCATTTGACTAAACCGTTTCGTATCCGGAATACGACCTGTACGAAGAATAGTAACTGCGCCGTTATAGAATCATCTTCCGCCGTGTAAGTTTGCATCGAGTAAATGTTTTCTTCATCAAATATCTACGATTTTATTCACTCAAGAGATTTCATTTTGATAGCCTATATCGCTTGTAATCACTGTTTAATGGAAATGTTAGTATTGCTTATTCTACGACAATCATTGATTATAGTTTGATATATCACTACAGTGATCCGAAATCGAGATTCATTTGGATTTATCGGCACGCCATATCGATGGTTTTGCGGCAATCGATCAATGCATCCATAATGACAATTATTATCGAAATGTGTTTAAATATCAATCGTAGGTGTGATATATTCTTTTGGACTGTTTTATTGCCCTTTCACCTAAGTCACAAATTCATTTAATTCATAAATCTTTTTCACCTACATTGTCATTTACCGACTTCACCGGCACCGTTTGTGGACAATTATTAGGCTCGTTTGGAATTTATTTTGTCCACTTCAGTCCTTAATGGCCAAAATAAGACTGACCAAAATTTAACACTAGCATTTTGCCAAAAGTAGCGAAAATATCTCGACGCCAAAATATCCCAATGTACGGTATCTATTTTGAACAATCGGCGGTAAAAAAGTGGTAAATTAAATCAAATACTAATGGAGTTATAATTTATTCGGCTTAAGACCCAGTGATGTAAACGTCATTTTGGCAAAATAACTTAAATTGCTTTTGAGAAGGACACCGACGAAGTTTGAAGGTAATACTGAAAATAATGACAATCGCACTCTTCCGATAAAATTTGACACGCAAATAACTCGTGTTTTACATAGATGATACAATTTTGACAATCAAACAACTTGAATCTAGATCATAAGCTGAGTATCCCGGGTCTGTTAAATCAAATCGGGTGAAGTTAAAAAAAATAGGCATACGACATTTCAAACTAGAAAAAGATTTTCCCAGCAGGTAATTATTACAAGGGCATAGTATTCTCAGTAGCGTGTATTTTCGGAAGGGAAGTTAATGGTGAGAAGAGGAAGCTAATTTGTTGTTGTTTTAAGTTGTTTTGCGAATTACAGACATAAGTTGATTACACCAGCTGACACCAACGATCTAATTGATATCATGGCTTCCACTTAATCAGGTTGCATTCAGATTCATCACCCTCTTGCAGAACAGTTTTCTGAACCAAAACAGCAATTTAAAATACAGTTGTTGAACTGATCACTTTGCATTGTTATCTTCATATCGTATAGTAAAGTGTTTGTTTGGAAAACCACAGGATAAACGTGTTGGCAAATAGCCGCACAGAATGGACGTCTTACAGTTTTGAATACTGGTCTTAGAGTGTTTTGTAGAAGTATTTGGGGCTTATGTCCCCATTAAACCTTTCGCTGCTTAATTTAAAAGTGTAGGTTGTACATGTAACTGGTTTGGGATAAAATAATTTAACGAAATATATAACAGAAATAATCAAATGAACCTTGTTTTCCGAAACCCTAATATTTGGCATATATGGGGCCAAGGCTGGGAAAAGGGCCCTTACAGCACTGCAAACAGTGTAGACCATGATCCGACGCCGCGTTGGAAACGCGGCGTTGGATCATGATCTACACTGTTTGCAAAGATAAAAGTGAATATACAAAGGTCATAAACATGTTGCAAACAACGCAGACCCTAATCGGAAGTCTCTACGTCTAATCTGGTTCTTTACAGTTTACAATGTTGTAAGGGCCCTTTTCCAGCCTGTGGCCCAATTATTTTGTTGCAAAAGAAGTGAATTATCTTATCAGACGGTTTGAACTGGGACTTCAGTATTTTGCAATGTGGATTAAAGTTGATTATGGTGGTAAAATGGTTACCGTGTCACTTGATTGGTGTAAGTACTTAGTCTTTCTTACAAAGCTTTGCATATTACGTATCATCCACTGACCTTTTGAATAATCACAATAGAGATCTTTAATATCGGATTGAAAACACATGTATCATTGCATATGAAATAAATATTCTGCCGTTGATTGTATAGTACATCTCTTCAAACTGAGACGGTCATATTGATGGCATATTGATGCATATTTAACTATGCACAGAAAACCTTCCAATGGATTTCAATATATAGAGTAACGATGGTGTCATGTTTGAATCCAAATAATTTAGGTTCTACCGATTTTTACCGTCTGGGGATCAACTATGGTTTGTCACAACAAATATGAGTTTTAATTACTTGGACCACAGACCACCTCCAGATGAAATTCAAATACATTTGCAGTCCAAACCTAGATTGATCAGTCGATACACGACGATAGAGCCTTATTTTCTTTACATAACCCATTGGTTACCACGACAAACGTGGCAGACGGAAAACCGATGTCTCCACTGAATCATAAGAATAATTGGATTTGTATAAAATATTTAGGCATTGTTGCAAAAACGCTCTTTACCTGCTTTGCACTTTCATAATAGCTAGACAAAATTTCTAAAAGAGGATATCTGTGTTTTACTTTTCACCCACAGAAAACAGAATCAGTATCGTCTGCTGAAATTGTCGTTTGCAAGAATTATCAACGCGAATGTGATGTAATATCTTTTGGATGGACATAATCAGAGAAAACGTGGATTCATGGTGAGATAATGAATTCGTCTTGCTTAAAGCCAATTTGTTTTTAATTAAATTCTATTATTATTGCAATATATTTTGGTTCCTGATGAAATGATGACTTAGTCTCGATTAAAGTCAATTTGTTTCAAAGTAGATTGCATTCTAATATATTTTGGGGGACAATATAATCAAAGAGTTAAATTGAAATCTTAATAAGAAGCTGCATTCGTCTGTATTCTATACCGTAATGACTCTAGCTCATTGGCCAGCAGTAATGATTAAAAAAAAGTAATTCCTGATCAGACTGGTCATCAACTATTTCCTTTACACAAGCTCTTTTAGCGCCTCTGTAATGGAGAACAACTGAAAACATTAACGAGCATATGCTTCATGCACTACAATTATTTTAGTAGAATTCAGAAATGGCTAATGTCTTTTGCCTAAATTTTTAATCCATTTCGCCAAAAAAAGCAAATCCACAAGGCCGACTTAGAATAAATCATGTCGATATGCAGAAGCAGAAGTGGTAAAGCTCTTAACCAGCAAATGCTCTATTTAATAAAATGATTTCAATACAATTCAAACATGGCATTTTTATTTGGCCTATAGTTTCCTATTTTTTCATTAAATGCTTTCCGTGGGGGTTAGTCTAAAGATAGTTTGTGAAGAAAAGGGTTCAATAGAGAATATACATTGTATTTTTTTGGGTCATCAAGTCTTCCTAGTTTTATAATTACGGATTATCTTCGTTCAAATCTTCCATTTAATATTGGCTAAGATTAATTTTTGCACATTTGGCATTTATGGTTTAAGAAAATCTGCAAGAGCTGTTCAATCCAACAATTGACACCATGTCGAATACGACACTTATTGCAGCCGAAATATTTTGCAGACGACAGTCGAAGCCAGATTAAGTGTGCTGATTGGGTGGGTGTTTTGTGTTGTATGTGGTGTGTCCTGCAAGACCTTTCTATCTACTTTCATTTATTTTACCATTTCTTTCTTTGTCGAAATGAAAACCATGGATGTTTGTAGCTGTGGGATTAATTTCGGCGATTTCCGCTTGCAGGTGTTAGAGATTGCAATTTAGGACAAGCGCGTTCAGGACCGACACAAATAACCACACACGTGTCCTGCAGGTGACAAGTTGAGACAAAGATACCGGGAAAGAATTCCTATAGGATGTTTTTATTTCAGCACAATGTGATGAAACATGGTATGACAATAGTTTCATTCATTCGTTTGGCCCTTATTCTAAAATTTCCGTATGCCGCTTCTATACAGGAACACAATGTGAAGTAACATGGTGTAAAATTGTTTCATTCACCCGATTGGAGGCAAATCTAAACGTGTGGACTGCCGTAACTATACAAAAGCACAACGTGATGTAACATGGTAACTAAAAACTCTCGCGAAAACCGATAAGTCTTTCTAAGGTTAAACGATCTTAACTATCAAGACGGTTTGATTTCTCATTTGAACTAATTTTGGTGCAGCCACTGTAATTGTGGTTTAAACCTCTCTATTGATGACATACAAATGACATGGATGTTTATAGATAATTCCAGAATGATAAATGTCGAGCGAATAATGCAATATGCAGACGCTTGCAAGATGTAATGGCGGACTCGATCATCACTGATGTAAGTGCTATTATTTGCAAAAACGGTTGTTAGGTCAGTATTCAACGACAATCTTGACACGATATATTGTGAATGATGTCAGCAGACGCAGCGCAGGGGATTAATTAAAGATAACATCAACTTACGAGTGATCTTATGTTAAAGACATTCGTCACCTTTAGCGACGGGAGTATATCTCGTCGTCAGAGACTTAGGTCGTCTGAAGAGCTTTTTATAACAGGCTTTCTGTTGTATCGTGTTTAGAAATGCTATTAGTGTATCCAAATGTTTGGCGTTTATCTTGATCCCAACACTTTACTATGTTCGTCGCTAATTCGCAGGAAGCATGGCGAAGATCAACTATAGATATAACAAGAATGAAGTGTACTACGAACTGCATGTTCGACATTTATATCTTGACATTATTTGTCTTTAATCAAATAGTGGGGAAATTCCAGATGCGACAGAACTCTGAGAGAAATCCTCAGACAGATCTTTGTTCTGAAGAAACCTAACGATAATTATTTTATATCTGTCAAAATCTGACGTTTAAAGATGCTCTAAAGATTTTGATTATAACTTTATATCAGGTTGTAAGAGACACTCAATTCAGTTCTTTAGGCGGAGACGACATGTTGGTTGAAATATTACATGTATCTTACAACATATATCATCGCCAGTTTCTTCCAGCAGCAAATGCCAAACTGTCAAAAGGGTACTGACATGTTTTAGGTAGATTAACGAATACTTGAACTGTAATAGCATCAGAAGTTGAATTCCCAGTTGGTGTAAATCACTCTTGATAACCCTTATCACGCCGATCGCGCCAATAGGGATGTCGTCAACCAGATTGGACCCGGTTAAGACGCTGGGTAACTCGGCGTCAGATTCGGATATAAGCTGATGGACACTTGAGTAACATAATCATCAAATTTCATACGTATCGAACAAGGTTACCAGATCAAACAGACGCGAATTCAGCGGATTATTTTTAGGCGGCATGATAAGGGATAAAAGTCATTTACGTATTTCAGTTTCCATTGTTGGTATAATCCTATTATATTATCTTCTAAACACGATTTTACGGAAACATCAATATATGACCCGGTGAGATTCATACGATTGGTTGCTTCACTGTAAAGTGCACTGGCATTACTTCAACTAAATGCCATATTATATGGATCATAGGATCATAGGATCAGAAATATATAAAAAATGAATATAATATTTTAATACTATGAAAGCATAGAAATATCAAACAGTGAACGCCATAAACAAAAACAAAGTTCCAATGTTATGTAAGTATTGCTTGTTGGCTAGTCCGAAATCAATATCACTGTTGCATGGTTATATACAGCAAATATTGGAATTCCAACATAAATAATAACTTACTAACTTACTAAGTTTTCAAATATAGTTAAATAGAAGTTAAATGTAATTATACATAAATTGTCGATGAAGATTCATGTTGTTCAGTTAACTTCTCGGAAAATTGCAGAAAAAGCTACGCCTTACATGTTTTGGGTTTTTGGTTTTTGTTGGGCTTTACGTCGCTTCGACAGTATTTCAGTCATTTTGTGATGCCCGGCTAATTACTAGTGGAGGAAGACCCCAGAAACCCGTCTGAGTTGCACAGACGGACAACTGGG
>JAULCE010611045.1:0-16067 GCA_032359355.1 Macoma nasuta | reverse complement strand
TCTCCTCCCGCGATTGACCAAACACAACAGTTTGACTAATGCCGAAAACAATCCCAAGGCACACGTCGGCTGTCATCAGATGTTATACAAACACGCTCATAATAGCACATTGCTAATTGTGTCTGATCTGTCAAAAACCCAGTTTTACCGACTGGTACCCGTTTTTACACCCTACTGACATGCCCAGTTAATTAATTAATGCTCAATTTTCCACAATAATTTCAAAACTATTAAACATAGAAATTTGCAATTCTCTTACATATTCACTTTCCATCAGATGCTATCTTTGTGAATGAGTCTAAAAATAGCATATGAAGTAAACGGAGCAGTTTTACCAGGGATTACACTATTTGCCTCTCTGGCCGAGTTTGAACCAAATATTTGGTCAAATTCAGCTTGGTCGATTTAAAGGATAATTGAGCGCTGTTGTACGATTTCAAACCATAAGACAGTTCAAACAGTGTACACTAAGATCAGACGCCACGTCTCTGACGTGGCATCTGATCTTGATCTACAGTTTAAAATGGCCAAAAGTCATAACTATTTTGATCTTTACTGTTCAGATTAGAGATGCACTTTTTCTAACATGACTTCTGATATAGATCTATACTGTTTGAACTGTCCTAAGGTTGGAAATTGCACAGCAGAGCTCAATTACATTAAATTCCTTTGGTGACCGAAGACTTGGATGTAATGACTTGGAGAAATAAAGGTGGTCGAGGAGTAAAACCTGTTTAAGAAGTTTTGTAATTCTCGGCACAAACAAGCTGCTCAGCGTGGCTCATCATAGAATCAATACCGGTTGCTTACAGAGACACCAAACAACAGCTGAATCTTAACCGAGCCAAATAACTAAGATCCTGGCAAGTCTCGTTGAAGGAAATGAAACATTTGCTCGTCCATTTTCTACCATGAATTCAACACAATTCAAATGTGGCATTTTTCTTCTGCCTAAATGTTCCAACTTGTATCAGTCCAACTTGTGGACATGTCGTAAAAAATAGCTTGTGGAGGAAAGGTTTAACCTAGCTTGGGGCTATATAACCTTTTCATATTGCAGTTCCGTACAACCTCACTCCCTCAACCTCTATGGCATGTCTCAATTACACTTTTCAGGAGTTGAAAAAAAGAAAATAACAACAACAACAGGGTAATATGCAAATCTAGTGGTTTATTTAATAAGCTAACAAAATTTCAAAAGCACTAGCATGCAAGGTATGTAAATTTGACAAATAAATTAATTACAAGACAAGTATTTAGTATTTACAATAAATGAAGTTTTATTAGAAGAAAATCTGCCCTTAACACCGATGCAATAGTAATGAAACATCAAACATATATCATATATTAATATTATTCGGCTAATCATGTGTACTGATAATGTTTATCTATACCATTATAACTATTCGGTATACAGATTATCTATAAGTCGTATAGACCCTGATAAGCAGCCTGGTCAGGGTCTACACTATTTGTCTCCAACATACGACACATTCTCAGACTTGAGACTGGAGAATGGCTCTCGGCTTCTACCATTCTAGAAGCTGGTCAGGGTCTACACTATTTGTCTCCCTGTTCAATCATATTCTAAACTAAGCAGTTTAATATACCATTGTATACTCTCCATTGTTTGCCTTTTGAATATGTCACACTTGGGGGTATCCTATTGCCTAACCATAACAAGCTGTGTCCAACAAAATAAATATTTTTTTCAAACACATTCAGATTTGAGACAACATTATGATACACAGCTTCTACAATTCTCCTGAAAAATAGGAATAATTCTTGAATCTCTAAATTGCGAAATTTTAGCCCTAGACTGGTTTTCACCAAATTCAACCAATTCTCAGATTTAAGTCTCAAGTCTGAGAATGGTGTTGGTGTATTCTAGCCAAGGGCTGATAATCACCAACATTCAACACACTCTCATGAGACTCAAGAATGGCTCTTGGATTCCATCATTCAGGGAGAAACTTGGGGAGCTATTCTTTAGTCTCCAAGTCTGAGAATGTGTTGGTAAGTACCAAGTTCAACCCAGATGTTTCCCTTATCTCCAGTTACTGTTATTACTCTTAACCAGTTTTCATCTGATCAGGCCAATTTCACCATACAATAAAATAACTTATTTTAATCCTTTACCTTATATGCTATTTTTAGACTCATCAACAACGAAAACCTTCGACCAAAAGGATGAATATTTAGGCAATAGGAAAATGTCATTTTAACAGTACTAGAAATGTTGTAGGAAATGGTGCATGAGCTCCTTAGGAGCAACTGCTTTTTTCTCATGTTTTTAACAGCCATTTGCTACAGAGGCATTTCTATGGAGTAAAAGGACAAACTTATCATACATTTTGTCTGATCTACACTATTCGCACATCAAACACTTACGGTTATAACAATATGCAGTAAACTAAACAAGTTGGATATGCCCAGTTGGACAACCAAATGACAAATGTTGGAGTTAACCCTTCACTCCGTTAGACACATCCATAATGAAATCATAAGGTGATAAGAAAGAATATATAATGTGAAATATGTATTTATTTGAAAACACTGTGGAAAATGGAGCATTGGTCAAATGCTCCATTTTCCACAATGTTTTCAAAGGTCATCTGCTATAGAGGCATCAAAAGGAGTGTCTATGGAGTAGAGTGTTAAATGGTAAATCCATGATGAAAATCAGAGCAGTATCTACCAGTGCATACGGTGTTATCCTCATCTGCACTAAACCCTCAAACCACACTGTGACCACGCAAGAGGATTGCTGTTGGCCTTGCTAATCAGTGGGCAAAGGGGATAAATAGAGAAAAAAGACAATATTTTCACCAGATTTCCAGAGCACAACATACAGTTTTTCAGTTCATTATCTATATCTTTCTCAATTTCTACCTTAACTCATTACCTCTATATTTATTTTGAAAAAGAGGATATTTTAGGTCAATAAAATATCAATTTTAAGTGGTGTTAAAAAAATGTTGGAAAATGGAGCATTCACTCCTAGGGCGCCGATGCTCCGTTTTCCATATTTATAAAAAAATAAAGCGTTTGTTCTCATTGCGTCAAAATGTGTCAGTATAAGGTATAGGGTTCAGGCCACTACTAGATCGTCTCAAGGCAAACCTAATGGGTGGTCTCAAAATAATGTTTGGGGGAGAGCTAAACTAAGATTTATTTCAACAGATTCCCAAACTATTCCTCATGTCTAGATTTCAGCTCTGACCAGTTTCACACTAATCTAATTGGCCCATTTGACCAAAACATGAAGTTGTCACTGATTATTTTGTCAAGTCCACAACAATTATTTCTATTGTCACCAACAAATTAGGAAACCCAGAAGCACCCATCATTAACCCTTACTCTGCTGTTCACATTTGTGATAATATAAGCAATCATCTTGGATCAATATCAGACGCTGAGTAAATTGGCATCTGATCTTGTTCCAAGATGTTTGACATACGGACAGAAGTTTCACCAAAGTCTATGTCAATTGGACGAGATCTTAAAATTGAGCAGAACATGACCTTGGGTTAACACCTTCAAGGAAAGCCAATGCATCATACTAATATTCGTCAATACATGTATTATCACAACCGTGGTCCATATGAAGGTCAGGGACAAAGAGATCCTGCTCTTATGACAAGCTTCTTGCTGACCCAGACAGCATCCGCAAAATCAAGCCTCCCAGAGGACTCAGATCACAACTGACATCCAGTCACAGTCCTGGAACAGAAAAGCAATAAGCTGTAAATAAAATATGTCTACAGCATATGGTACACCTACAACGATTTGTCTTTTTCTCCAGGCATTCTCCAGACACTCCTGGGAGAAAACAAGACAATAACACCCTACATGCATTTTAAAAGAGAATTTGGAATTGCCTTGGATGTCTCATTTTCAAATGTATTTTAACACTTTCATAGAAACACCTTATGACGCCTCGTCTCTGTAGCAAATTACCTTTGAAAACATTGAGGAATATGGAGCAAATGATCATAATGTAATGAGCAGATGCTCAATTTTTTCAAAACCACTCGGCATTTCCTTTCCATTAGATATTTTGCCTTATAGGTGTGTTCCTTGTGGATTATGGTAAAGATTGCACATGGAGAAAAAAGAATTTGGAACTGCCTCATATTAGAATAATGTAGATGGTAGGTCTGTCTTAGAACCTATATCTCACTTTTCAAGGCTGTGATGATAATTGCAAAGAGCTTGGATCAAGATCAGATGAGTAACTGAGTGTCTGATCAAGATCAAAGTCTTTTGACACAATGGTTTCTCAATAGATTGAATAAACTGGACAGTTTTTTTTTATAAAATTTGAGCAGACAATAGTTTGAGGGAGGAGTGATCAGGGTCTACACTATTGTACATGCCCTGCTGACCAAAGACTGGAGAAGCACAGAGTGTGAAGAAGCTTGTAGAGGGAAGTGAACAGGGTACAGCCATAACCCTTTCCTCCACAAGCTATTTGGACCAATCCACAAGGAAAGAACCTGATAAACAAGAGGACCATAATGGTCCTACATTGCTCACCTGATTAAAGGGTTAGAAAAAATACATTGCAAATAATCTTTGTGTTTTAGCCATATAAAGAAAACGGACAAGCTTTGGAGACTTTCAAAATTTCTATATAGCCATAGATCTATAAGTAAAACTGGCCCCACCCCTGGTGGCCATGTTTTTTACACATCATCATTCTTTTGAACAACTTTGGTAGAGGTCCGCCCAAGGATCATTTCTATGAAATTATCTTGAAATCAGACTAGTAGTTTTGGAGAAGAAGATTTTTCAAAGTTTTCTATATAGCCATATAAGGAAAACTGGCTTCTCCCCTGGCAGCCATGTTTTTTGAAATATCATAATTCTTTGAACAACTTTGGTAGAGGTCCACACAAGGATCATTTCTGAAAAATTATTTTGAAATTGGACCAGTAGTTTTGGAGAAGATTTTAAAAGTTTTCACTTTGGTTGCCATGGCAACCAGAGTTCTACATGGAATGGAATTCTTTGAACAACTTTCAAAGGGGACCATCCAAGGAACATCCCAGCCAAGTTCAGTGAATTCCATCAAGTAGTTTAAGAGGAGATGTTGTTCAAAGAAAAAGTGAACATACAACGTACGACATCTGACGGCTGCTGGACGGAGACCTATCACAATACCTCACCTGAGCATACTCAGGTGAGCTAAAAAATGAATTTCCAGGCATAATAAAAAAGCCATTACTGAATTGTATATAAATCATTGATGGAGATGGAGGAGGAAAGGATCAACTTACTGGACAAGTCATGAGCAGGTTCTTGCTGGCCAACACTGCGTTAACAGAGAAGACCGGCTCCGACTCACAGCTCCGGCTGTGTTGTTCGATGCCAGACTCGAGTTGTTGCTTCACATTGGTCAGGGTGAGACAGTCTTGCTGTGAAAAAAATGAAACATTGCTGTGCATAATGCAATGGATATACCTTAATCCGTTACATCATAAATTCATCTACACACCTTTAACTCCAATGACAATTTATTAAAACACTTTACTCCATATTCTAAGACTTGTTCAAAATGAAAGTATATGGTGAATTTGAAAATGAACTCGAAGAAAGGAATATACCAATTTGAATGGCTTTGAAAAAAGATTGTGGAAAATGCTCCATTTCCCACAATGTTTCACTAGTTATCTGCTATAGAAGGTCAACATGGAGTCAAGTGTCTTGACACTTTAGAATATTAACCAACTATTGCATTTTATTAAGGATGTAGTTGAGATAATTCTTTTACTTGGCAGACGGGTCACTCGGGCCTAGAACAGGTTTAACAGGCAAACAGTGCAGACCCTGACCAGATGAATCCTGCTCCCCAAAACAATGCGGGGGCCTGGTCCGGCATTAAACTGTTACTATTTGCAAGTTTAATAATGAACGGATGGTCTACAAATTCTGCCCCTCATATAATTAGGTAAATTAATATTAATCAGGTTGTAAAGTTTTACTGCTCTACAAAAACAAAGTAACAAACCTCTGTATCTATTCTTAATGGACAGCGGCAGAATATCACAGATTTATTGACCATCAGGGGACTTCTGAAATAACAAGGCATTCATTATTTACGCTGGTAACACCTACGTTAACACCTATTTCAACACCAGTGCCACATCACCTGTCACATTATAGGTAATCACACACGTCATTAACAAAATGAGACTGAGTTACAGTCTTTTCAACACTGACAGGGTGAAGCTGTCTATACAGTTGCAAAGCAGTAAAATCACAGCAGTGGGATCAATAGCATACCCAGGGTTCAAGATAACCTGCATATCTCAAATGCTAAAATCTCTACTTCTTAACTAAACCCTACAATATGACCATTCGATGAGAAGAAGATACTAACAAATGGTGGTCACACCCTTTCTGCCACAAGCTACTTTTAGACTACATGTAGGAAAGAAACTGATGAACTATATGTAAGTACATGTATAAGCAAAAACAAAAGCCATTATTTAATTGTACATGATTGTATTGAAATCATTGTAGGAAATGGAGCATTTCTTGGAACATGCAAATGTTCCATTTCTTTCAATGTTTTCAATAGCAATCAGTTATAATAAAGATTGCCCTTTTCAATTCTCCAAGACCAAGAAAAGACTCTAATAAAAAAGATGAAGATCTAAACTTAAAAAAATGCCTTTTTTGATTGTTATGAAAAATTGAGGAAAAATGTTTCCAATAGTTGTCTGCTACAGAGGTGCCAAAAAGGCACTTCTGTGGAGAAAAGGATTAATAGTGGATTTACTCATTATGAGCAAATGCTCTGTTGTCCTCAATGTTTTCAAATGTCATCTGCTACTAGGGGTGTAAATTTTGTTTGAAAGGTACTTGCCATGTTGGATGAGTATAATACAAGAAATGATACGGTTAAATTCAGATCTTATCTTACTGACAATACCCTGTTTGCAAATTGTTCTTGCCCTGTCGGACTAGCATTTGTTCTTTTTCACTCAGAGTTTATTTCTATATCCCTGGGCTTCAAAGGCATCAAAAGGCGTATCCAGTGGATAAAGGGTTAGTTAAAGCCCCTTGTGATGTTTGGTCAGCGCACCGTACCTTTTACACATGGGACATATGACCTCTTCTGTACAGAGCTTGTTGATGGCGGAGCACAGCGTCTGTTCCTCCAGGTGCAGATTCTCCTCGTACCTCTCATATGCCTCCAGCATCTTCAGCTCTACATTTATACAGGATATTACACAAGTGGTCATGGTATATTGAAAATATAAAACAGATGTCAAAAACTACTAAACGAAGCTCTGCTGAGTTTTGTACAGTTTCTGACAAGTTTTATATTTTAAATATATATGTATCATGACCACAAATGTAAGATTCTATTTATATTATAAATTCCAATGCGATGGTTATTAGCATTTAATATACTATAACACCGCTATATAGTGCAGTCATTTTAACACTATTCAAAATCACATTACGTAGCACTGATATATCACTAGTTATAGAACGAGAATATATAATGATGTTATATCATGCTGGCGATGTCATATATAATATAAATAGAGGATATTCCATGAGTGATCATTAAATACGGAAAGTTATTGGACGATATTTCTAAACCCTGTACTCCATAGATACTGTATCCCTTTTGACACCTCTGTAGCAGATGATGGACGAAAACATTGTAGGAAATAGAGCATTTGCTCGTAATGAGCAAATGCTCCATTTTCTACAATGTTTTCAAAGCCGTTCAAGATTGGTGTGTCTTTCTCCCAGATAACCTTCCTATTTATTACATACTTTTATTATGAATTGGTCTTAAAATAGCATCATTGAGTAAATAGTTAAAATCATAAAAAGAGCTTTGGCCAATTATTATAAATTTTAGAAAATGAGTTAAAATAAATTCAGTATTGAATGGCCACTGATGTGATCTTCGATTTATAACATAACTTCCAATTCAACGATAATTAGAACAAAATTTATTGCATACCTTACTATATATAGTAACAAAAATAGCTATCAAAAATGGCCAATACAGCCGCCGATGAGCCAATATGACTACCCTGGGTGTACCATTATGATATTGGCACATAGCAACCATAATGGCACACTGTTAGGGCAAATGGAACGTCAGCGCACACCTTACGTCGGCGTTATAAAGGTTTTCAAAATGGTGGCCAGAGAGCTGGTGTTAGTTTCGGTGTCAGACAGACTTTTGAATCTTGATATTATAACCGAAAAACAAAATGAAATGAACATGTACGAGTTGGGAATGGGTGCAGCCAGCTAGAAAAAAAAAAAAATGTTAAAATGGAAAACAACATGACGTCATCTACGTCAGACGACGTAGTGTAACGTCGCGCCAATTTTGGGCTGAACAAGGTTACGTTGCGTCGGGCTGGCAAACCGTGTAAACCTACAATAACAGACCAATTTGTAGTTGCATGGTGAGGTATACAATAAAAATGTCAATATACGGCTAGGGTGTGCCTCCTGGCAACAATGGCACACCTAGTGGCGCAATTGCCCTCGGGCTAAAGCCCTTTGGCAATTATGGCACTAGGTGTGCCATTATGGCCAGAAGGCACACCCTAGCCGAATATTAACCTCTTAATATATAACGTCGCTATATAGCATGACCACTATCCATGTCATTCATTATGACGCCACTTAGTCTAATGGGATATAATACTCAATAAAGTTATCTCCTGCTGGTGACATTATTTCTGATATAAGAATAATTCCACCTTTAACCTCTTATGAGATACGCCATTTCTAGACTCATTAGTCATTACCAAGGAAAATATATGATGAACCGGCAGATTATCCAGGAGGAAGAAAAACATTGCTTTTTCAAGATTTTTGAATGCATAGTGAACAAGAACTGTGTCACAGTAAGTAACAAATGCCCCCAAAGTGTCGTTTGACACTAAAATGCATTTTCTATAAATAAGGTCAAAGGGGAAGGTGAGGGGCTGGTGATTGCCAGCCCTAGGCCATGGTCTTCATAACTGTGCTTTCTGCTATGTAACCCTTTCCTCCACAGAAGCGATTTGTAGCACATCTTTAACTGATGACTATTAAAAACATTGTTGGAAATGGAGTATTTGCTTGTTGTGAGCAAATGCTCTCTTTCCTTCAATGATTTCAAACAATTCAAAAATGGCATTTTTCTGTTGCCTAAATTTTCATCAGTCTTTCCTTGTGGATAAGTCTAAATATAGCTTGTGGAGCAAACGGTTAAGGCCAGAATCATGACCATGAGGTGAGGGGCCAGTGATTGTAAGTCCCAGGCTATGGTCTTCATAACAATAATGGTTTTGACACTGACTAGTTGAAAGTTTTCATGCAAATCATACCTTCTTTTCTCAATTCCTCCTGGATGTCATCAAACAGATCTAGAACTTTGTCTATTTCAACAGTCTCCATGTCACCAGAGCCCTGCAAATGTGACAAAATAGGATTCGCAGGACTCCAGATAAGCATGCGTACATGATACATTTTTTGACAATTGTTTTGTTTGTTTCTTCACCAAAACCTATTGAGTGACCACTCATAAGAATCGTCTTGAAAAGACGATTCTAACGAGTTGTCACTCCAAAGGGTCTGCTGAAGAAAGAAGGATTTTAGCATTTTAAATAAGCACGTTATCTGTGGTTATCTGAGTAAAGGGTGAAAAAATCTGTTCTGCAGGAGGATGAGATGGAGTCTCGAGGTGAGCGGAGGAAGACATGGGACGATGAGTACGTACTTAAGAGGCAGTTCTCAGCCCTCATACCCGCCTTTGATCCCAGGCCAGGCCGCACCAACGTGAACCAGACCCAGGACTTCGAGGTCCCTCAACCAGGTAATCAGTGTTTTTTTCCATCCAATTTATGTCCATTCCATGGACTGTGTTGGAGGGCTAAAGAATTTGCTAAATCCATTACAAATTCTGTCCTTTGACATGTTTGAGGGCCTTATTCACTACTGCAAGGCATAAAGATTTGAACATGGTCTGTCAATTCTTCCTATGAAGTGTCACATAACATAACATGGATCACTTTGACCTTGCCTTTTGACCTTTATTCATGATGCCCAGTTACATGGCCGCTGATCTGACTCCAAACTGTTTGCATAGGTTACCAGTTCTTGGTGACTAGCTGGTAATTTATAGTGTACCCACCACTGTACAGAAACTATTAAAAGTAACGATTTAACCGGTTTCCCTGCCAGTTCATCAGCGTTGAAATATGGCATACAAACTGGTTCAAACCATGCTGTTTTGATTTGTCTATGTCTTAGTGTCGGTTCATGTCAGGTTCTTGTTTCAATTAAATAAGTTTCTGTACTGAACCTGTTTTCAGGCACAGATGAGGAGAGTACGTCAAGACAGTCCGAGGAGCAGTCTGCACAGCCACGTATCGTCCTGTTCCTCAAGCCACCAGCCTTTGCAGGGGTAAGCTTGTGTTCTTGATGAGACTGTAATGATAGTGCTACTAGCCTACTGGTATACAGTCAAACCTGTGTTCAGCGAATTTTAACTCATTATGCCAAATGCTATTTTTAGACACATCGGCAATGAGAGCATCTAATGAAAAGGAAGAATATATGTCAATTTTGAATATTTTTTAAAATTGCTTGTTACAAGTAAATTACAGCAGGTCAAGAGTTTAAGCTTTATACCATATGCTATTATTAGATTTGATAACATGGAAATGATATGTATCTTAGAGCAAGGAAAATTTCAATTTTGAACAGTTTTGAAACATTGTGAGAAATAAAGCATTTGCTCATAATGAGCAAATGCTTCATTTCTGACAATGATTTCAAAACTCATCTAAAACAGAGGCCCCTTAAGGCACTTTTATGGAGTTAAAGGGTAAAGGATAAGGTGAAGAAACTGCATAAAAATGAGTATGTTATCTGCAGATTGTTGATGAAGATCAGTGCCTTGTGGAGGAGCATTCCTGTATCTTCAAGTACATACAGCAGTTGCTGGTGGTAGGCGCCTCAGCCAATAGGAATGAGAGGCTTAAGAGAATCTGGGAACCAACTTACACGTAAGTGTTTCTTGCACTCATAGGAATTATATGAATATATCTGTATAAATTTATATGAGCCCTTAATGCTGAATATTTATATAACCCTCCACCCACTTTGAAACTTGAAAATAGAGAATAATAACGTTGGTTAATAAAATTGTATGAAATATTTTCCTCAGAAAAGAATATAGAGTTTAGCTTTGCAGATTATACATGCAAAAAGTGCAGATCTGGGGCCGTATTCACAAAGCTAGTTTTTCACAAGCATGCAAAGTTTCATTGAAGCATTTTTTGTAAATAAAGAGAAATCTGCTTTTGAAATTTTCACTTAAGTTTAAGATTTTGCTTTGTGAATACTGCCCCAGATCCTGATCAGAGGGCTCCTTCTGAAGGCCTCTGATTTAGGTCTTACAAAGGACATGTATATGGGTTGCCAGCTTGGAAAGAGGCCATTGCAGACAACATTGATTGATGGAAGAACCAGATCAGTGACCACATTAGAGATGTGGCTTCTGAATAAGCTGATCTCTGTTTGCAACTCATCAAACCTCTACCATTCCAAACCATTTACAGTAAAAAAAGGGTACAATTCAGACAAAATCCATTCCAGAGTTATGGGACTTAACAAACAAGGTCAGACCCTGAATAAGTATGTGAAGTTTTCATAGCAACAGCATAAACATTGTCTGAGAAAAGGACTTGCATGTGAAGGTTTGACCAAGCTAGCAATGCCAATGCCGACGCAACACCAATGCCAAGATGGATGCCAACACCAAGGTGATAACATAAGCTCGCCTATTTCATATGCGAGCTAAACAACACATTTTGTCATATTTCTGGTTTTGAGAAGTTTTACTGTAAATTTGTCCCTACTCAATTCAAGGATCATTTCTGCAAAAATCATTTATTTTCAAATTGGACCAATGTTTTTTTAAAAGATTTTTAAAATTCACTTTCTTTACCACGGCAACCACAGTTCTTCATGGAATGAAATTCTTTGAACAACAACAAAAGGGGACCAACTAAGGAATAACCCAGCCCAATTTCGTGAACTTCCAAGTTCCATACATTGGGGTCATGATAAGTCTAACAATAGCATATAAAGTAAGGTGATCTCTGCAAGTTTTAGACTGACTTGTCTGTTATTTTATACCAGTTATGCAGGTGGTTGTTTAATGCAGACTGAAAGTAGTGCAGCCTGGACCTGGATCAGACGCCACATTGCTCGGCGTCTGACCCGGATTCAAGCTGTATGAAAATATTACTATGGTCGAGATTAGCATGATAAAGGTTAAGGATTCTCTCCTGTGTGTTTCCTCATGTGTTGTGTTAAGATCGAGGATACAGTAAAGGATTTCTCATAATCAACACTTACAAAGGTGGACCAGGAGTGTGAGAAATCTTTTCCTGTATCTCTGTGTGAGTATCTTAATGTGTTGTATTATCTTCATGTGTTGTGTTAAGATCGAGGATACAGTAAAGGATTTCTCATAATCAACACTTACAAGGATAGAGTGTGAGAAATCTTTTCCTGTATCTCTCCTGTATCTTCATGTGTTGTGTTAAGATTGAAGATACAGTCAAGGATTTCTCACAATCAACACTTACAAGTATGGAGTGTGAAAAATATTTTCTTGTATCTCTCCTGCATCTTTATGTGTTGTGTTATCTTCATGTGTTGTGTAAAGATCGAGGATACAGTAAAGGATTTCTCATAATCAACAATTACAAGTATGGAGTGTGAAAAATATTTTCTTGTATCTCTCCTGTATCTTCATGTGTTGTGTTATCTTTGTCTGTTGTATAAAGATCGAGGATACAGTAAAGGATTTCTCACAGTCAACACTTACAAGTGTCGAGTGTGATAAATCTTTTCCTGTATCTCTCCTGTATCTTCGTGTGTTGTGTTAAGATCGAGGATACAGTAAAGGATTTCTCATAATCAACACTTACAAGTATGGAGTGTGAACAATATTTTCCTGTATCTCTCCTGTGAGTATCTTTATGTGTTGTGTTAAGAAGGAGGATACACAGTAAAAGATTTCTCACACTCCACACTTGTGAGGCTCCTCTCCTGTGTGTATCTTCATGTGTTTTTTTAAGCTGGTGGATGACGTATAACCTTTTTCACACACTCTACACTTGTATGGCCTTTCTCCTGTATGCATCCTCATGTGCTGTTTTAAGCCCGAGGAATAAAAACAACTTTTTCCACACACTCCACACTTGTAAGGCGTCTCTCCTGTATGTATCCTCATGTGTAGATTAAGGTGTGCAATTCTTAAAAAAGATTTTTCACACATGGTACACATGTGGGGCTTCCCGTCTGTATGTATCTTCATGTGTTGTTTTAGACGATCATCTGTGGGAAAAGATTTTTCACACACTATACACTTGTAATGCTTCTCTCCTGTGTGCAGCATCATGTGTGATTTTAAGTTTGATGATCGAACAAATCTTTTATCACACACGGTACACATATAAGGTTTCTCTCCTGTGTGTGTTCTTGTGTGTCTTGTTAAGTTTGATGATGTAGAAAAATATTTCTTACACACTGTACACTGAAAAGGCCTATCTCCTGTATGAGTCCTAATATGTCTAGCTAAGTCTATAGGCCTACTGAAAGACCTCTCACACACAATGCATATGTGATCCATCTCCCCAGTATGCGTTCTAACGTGATTGGTTTTTAAGTTGAGACACTGAATATTTGGAAAGTTCCTCTGTTCAACTAACAATATTTATACAATTTGTTAAATGTCAAGAATGACTAAAAGATTTTTCACACAAGATTAGGAAGGCTTCTCCCTCCCATGTGTGTGCTCACGATACACTTGTAACACTTCTCATATGTATGTACCCTTTTAAGTCTGGCTATTAGTACTAATTATAAAGACCAACTGAAAGATATTTAATACGCTGTACACCTGTAGATCTTCTCTTCTATTGTCCTTGTCACATCACGTGTGTTAGTAAGTTTGAGACTGAAGGTAATGATTTCTCACGAACTATGTAAGGCCTATCTTCTGTATATTATGTCCTCTTGTGGATTAAACCTGAAAATACAATAGAAGACTTCACAATTTGCACTAGTTGATATGGTACAACTTCTTATTAAATTGATGGTTTTTACAGTTTGCTCCAATTTAGCAGATAATTTAGTTGCAATTTCATATGGCTGTATTTATAGAAAAAATGGCCATTTACTGACAGGACTCAGATAATGCTTAACATGCTATGGAAAAGAGGGCTATCATAGTCCTACATTGCTCAACTGATGTAATAGAGGGTTGAAATAGCCCCATGAAGTCATGTTTTGAGGCCCCTGGCCCGGCTTTAACTAAGCCTCTCGTGTCGAGATCGTGCTCTGAATTTCAATTTTGAATTTCTCATTCAATTTTATTGCAACTGAACAGAAATTTTGACTGCCAGTGAAACATTCCATATGAAAACCTTCAGGTCATTCTCTCACTGTGTTTATCATTGCCTTCGACAATGGCATGTTGTGTCACATGCAGATGTCGAAACGTAACCCTTGCCCATTAAGTGTCAATTGACAATTAAGCCTGCTATATTGTGACATACTGACACACATGAGGCAAAACTCCTTAGTCCTATGCAGTTATCCAATTCAATATAACAGACCCAATCCATATCACCTGTCAATTAATGCAAACAGTGGTGACCCTAACATATACTTCTTGATATTTTCATTCTAACAAAGATGCTTATTAGATTTCCTATCTAGATTGAAAGAAGTTGGATTTGCTCACCAGGTGTCAGTCATTTGCTTACAAAAGCGAATTTAATTGTCTATAATCAGATCTGTATTTACTTTTTGGATTGATTATAAGTCCAACTAATTAGACACCAGTGGAAATAGAGCTACTCTCAGTTTTTGCAATTTCCTACGGAGACGTCAAGGAATATAGCATCTGAACAAAAATATCTTGATATCTTGGACGTTGCATTCATGAGACTAATTGATTATTGGGTCAAAATATTTATTGTGAAAGAAACCAAGAGTTGGACCGAAATGACCAAGGCTCTGATTGCTATCTTGAGTAGTGACTGCAGATATCTCAAAGTTTAATTATTTCTTTCTAAACATTAACAAGCGGCCCATGAGGGCCTGTGCTCTACTGCTTGGTTTGTATGATCATTTTTAAATCAAAGCATGTATGTATGGGCAACAAAGAGAAGATGAATAAGAAAACGCCTGGTGAAGATCAGAGAATAAATGGAGACTTATGTTCACAAGCTGTTGAAAATACCAAGGACTATAATTCAGTCATGCATGGGGGGATCAGGCTCCTGATTCGAAAGGAACCGAGCTGTCGTTGATATCTTACTACTGTATAATTTTGGTGAAGATCAGATAAGAAATGGAGACTTTATGACGTAAACAAGCTGAATTATTGCAATTTTGACAATTTTAAGGGAGATAATCCAGTCGTGCATGGGTTGATCTGGCCGATTGTCAAAAAGAGCCAAGCTGTCATAGATTTCTAATTAAAGTATAAATTTGGTGGAGATTGGATTTGAAATGAAGACTTTTATGGCGTAAATAAGCTGAATTAAAGCGAATTTGACAATTTAAGGGAGATAATTTAATCCATTCGCAGATGAGCGAATCTGGCCGGTTATCAAATGGAACCAATCTATCATGGATATCTAATAATTGTATAAGTTTGGTGAAGATCCGAAAAGAAATGGAGACTTTATCACAAAAAAAAGCTGAATTATAGCAATGTTTGACAATTTCAAGGGAGATAATCCAATCACACATGGGTTGGTCTGGCTGATTTTCGAAAGGAACTAAGCTCTAATAGATATCTATCTACTGTATACGTTTGGTGAACCTGAACAAAGGTACACTAGACATGGTTTAACACTTATATGTCAATATTTATCTGTGATAAATGTTTTTTAGGTGCACAAAGATTTCTTTTGTTTCAGGTTACGGGTCGTAATTGACGGATCGCCGGCAACACGTTTGACCAATCAGATATCGCCGCTCATTTACCTGTCATGACGGAG
>JAULCE010611044.1:0-24532 GCA_032359355.1 Macoma nasuta | reverse complement strand
AGATATCACAGTCAACACCAAAAACAGTTGGAATGTTTCCACGAATTCATCATGATGGGTTGGATATGTCATAAAACCTATATGAAGGTCTGTGTTCATTTTACAATTAAAATGATGTATACTACGATATAGGTTTATGAACAGTGTTTCGTCCAAATATACGATTGTTTTATATATTGTTGCATAATTCCATTGCACACTAGACGAGTGTATCGAGTTTGACTGCATGCCACTCACATCTTTGCTATATATTTTGCAGTTTTGTATACATTACATTATTACAATTTTGAATTTAAATTTGAATTTGTTTGAGTGGTTAGCCATATTGAGCAAACACCACACGTGGCTTAACTGCCAGCTTTCATACTACAGTACCGAAGCTAATTTATTTAAAACAAGGTTTTGAACCGAGCCCGAACGGAGGTTACCCGTTCAAAACTCTCCGAAACAGCATGTTGCGTTTTCTACAACGGACCGTGTGGTTTCTTTGAGTTTTGAACCGGTGTTTACGCACTCTCTAACCGCAACTGAACCGGAGCTTATCGTACGAAACATAATAACAGCATTTCCGCACGCATAAACTACGTTATAGTCTCATATCACGCAATCTCAATGTGTACTGAGCGACACTTTTAGACAGAGGACAAAAGTAGCAGAATGGTTGAAGATTGAACTTTCATCAAAGATGTGTGGTTTGTTTAAAGAGCTAGAACCTTTCGAAACATAGACAGCGACAACATTCCTAGGCACTCTCTTTGTATATATTATTTCGTTTGACGAGATGATTTTTAAATTGTAGTCTAACCTGTACTGAGCAACCACTGAAAAACGGTTCATTTGTAATATTTAAGAGAGATGATCAAACGAGCGATCTGCATTATTTCCTATTTGTATTAGTTTTTTCGACGCGAAATTTAGAGTCGTCGGTTGTTTCTTGTGTTTTCTAGGTGATCATTTAAAGTAAATAAAAGCAAAAGCAGAAAGCTCTCAAGGGAGCTTTCTGCACTTCTTCTATTTTGAATGTACCCTTTTGCCGAACAATTTAAAATGGTCGGTCGTAGCTGCTAATTTCAATTAGATATTTTAACGAACATATTAACAGAAATCATTAAACAATATTTGGTTTTTCGAAACCTTATATACGAATTAGTCTCTTATCAAAAGCAGCCTTGTAATGCGACGTCTGTTCTCTTGGACTTTATAATTTGTGCAGTATTGACTCAAAAAAGGAATTTTAATTGTGCCCGGTTTTTCATATTCGTCATCAGAATATGTTCTTGTTGGTTAGTTTAAACGTAACTGAAGTTAAAAAGGAGATTGAAAGTCTTGTCAACTGGTAGTTTTTTTAAGTATTGCCCTATGCAAGAACGTGGATTAATTATACGATACAATACATACTTATTGTCGGGTTTATTTGAATCAAACATAGCTGCCGGTTTGGCATTATTGCATATACGTGCTTTAAACCCTATGATCTACAGTCGTCAATTACAATGTCAATACCATTTTGAAATGATGACACTAACATGTTTCTTTGGAAGAAATCGGCGATGGTCTTCTATAACAACTTTCAAAAATGACACACGTGTAATTTAAAAGACAACCGACGAAATACGCTTATAAAACAATACACCTAAAGACATAAGGATAAATATATATAGACATATTGTAATAAGCGTTTTCTCCCAACAAACACCGCCAACTATATAAAATAGGGTTTCAATTTAAACTCGACATGGCCAGTTTATCACATGTAAACCAACACAAACCGTAAATTCTCGCATACGCACGATTAATGTATCGTCGTGTATCGTCAGTCTAGCTCAATCAAATTAAACTCTTCCTAGGGTTATTGTAATACAACGTATAACTCAGTGTCTAATAATCAAAATGATGGGTTTGCTACAATGTGTTATAGACAAGGCAAGATGCAAGACATATATCATTAGAACAAGGTTAACCTTTTTCCAACACAAGCTGTTTTAGACTAACCCACAAGAAAAAGATTCGATTAATAATATTGAAATACAGGCTTATTGAAAACACAATTTGAATTTTATTGAAATTATTGTAATAATAAATCACACATTATACAAACAGGATTATACATGAGTGTTTATTCATACACGTTTTTATAAAACAAGTTGACTAAAATGATGCGACGCTCGCAAGTAATCTTCTATTCATCACATAAAAATGAATTTAAAGACATTTGTACAAATTCAAACAAGACGTGTAAAACGTATAGGATTTGGCCGTAAAAAGCGGACTTAAAACGCAACTGAAGTCACACTTTACGTCAACAGAAGGTCCCTGCTTTGGCGGTTACGCATAGTTATGGTCCGGTTTCAAGCTAGCTACTCTGTCGAGAATATGATGAATAGTTCACTAATAGTTATATGAACTGATATCTTTATTAATTATTTATCATATTCTCGACAGATCAATGTTGCACTCGTACGATACGATAATTATTGCACGGCTTCATTGCACTCCATGATGCTAATTTGTGTGGTAAAAATCCTTAAATGTATGATGTGTTGACTGAAAGTCTTTTACTGACACAATGTTAACCTTTTTTTCCAATTTGTTCATAGGTTATTTGAAAGCATACGCAATTAGCCTCGATTCAAATGAGACTAACAAAGGTAGAAAATCATGTCCCTTTGTCTGTAGCACATTTTTCTACGGAATAGGGTAGGGCTTGCAATGTGGCAATAAACATTTTGGAGTCATCCTGCTAATGCTTTTTGATGTAAGCCTTTTAGCGGATAGTGGCAATTGTATTCTCAAGTTGTACTCAGCTTGTTTTACTGTCTAAATGTTATGTGAATGTAACCATTTGTGTTTCCCTTTGCTATAGCAGTATTCTAAAACATTGTTAAGATTTTGATTGCCTCATACACAAGTATGGTGAAAATGTATTGATACTCATTGACACAATGAAATGTCCGTACAAAAGAGACCTCTGATATGAGCTTTTACTGTTGCATATACATATATGTAAAACAATCATGTTGCTGCAAATTACCATGTCAACTGCTCTTTTCGAAAACAAATAGTTAAAAATTACATTTAACTGATATTTATGTGTGACACTCTAATGCTGATATTATATATTCACTGTTAAATACGTGTTTGGGCAGAAGGCCTCTATCACAAATAACTTTGAATTTGAATGATAGAAAATCTCATCTGTGTTTTCGTTTCATATATAATGAGATACATGGGTTTGCAAATTAGATAGCCATAGAAGATAGACGGGATTGCAAAATATATCCACTAGCAATACTGTTTCATTTTAGTTTCTATTGAATGTGTTAATAGGTGTGCTCCAACTTTCAGCTACACTTTAAATAAACGTATAATTATAACTGTTTAGTGGATTTATTAAGTATATTGCTCTAAATCATATAGTCATCTTATTTTAATCAGTTATGATATGTTCTCAAAATAAAAAGTATACAGATATTCCATTTTGAGGGGGAAATGTAAAAATGGGCAAAAAGCCTTTAAGTTAACACATCTTACAGTTTATAAGTTGCTCCAAATCATACCATTTAACTTAAACTTAAATATTCCTAAACCCAACAAATTGTTACCGAAACACTTGAGGGAAAAGTTAATTAAAGAGTATTTTTATCATATGAATTATCATCTGACAGTGACATTAAGTTATGTCCTTAAAATAGGTTGTAACTATAATCATAACTATGCAAATTAGCCAGATAGCTTGAAACCGGATCATATGAAACAAGGAACCATCTGTTGACGTAGCACATAACGTCAATCCTCTAACTCTTAGCTTTTTACAGCAAAGTCTTATACGGAAGGAATCTAATCAGAGCCTTCTCTTTCCCTAAACCAGCCCTTTTTACGATATTTGATATTTCATGTTGCTGGTTAGATAACCATCAAAACAGCGTAAAAAGGGCCGGTTTAGGGACACAGAAGACTCGGATTAGGAAGGAATTTTGTCAAAAGTTCAAATTGTTCGCATTGCTTTAAATTATTTTAATTTATATTAAATATAATCTAACAAATTATTATCTTCTTTATTGTCGTGTTTTTAAACAATCGCGCCTTATGATTTGTAGTCCTCTATATAAAGCGGATGTCGATATTTTAATCAACACTCGCCGGGAGACCAATAACTCGGAACGACAACAACTGAGGTGTTAATGAGCTATCCCGTGGCAAGCCAGTTCAGCCATTCACCCTATGATTTACATCAAGAGGTGAAAATGCAATCGAAAATGGAAAGCTGCATATCTTTTTGATTGCGATTATGAATATTCTGGTGAACAGTAGGCAGTCATAAACACAATGCGAATGACAAAACTAATGTGTTTGGTTTTTATTAGGGTTTTTTTTACACTAAAGTTAATAAGTTGACAGCCCTTTCCTCCACAGAAGCGCTTTTAGCGCCTTTGAAAGTGATGATTATTGAAAACAATAACGAAAATTGGCATCGTTACGAGCAAATGCTCCATTTTAATTATTTGCCTAGATTTTCATATTTGTTATAATATTTATTTGTTAGTCAAACTATTAACTAGTAGAGAAACGTTTTAAAGCTATGGATTGTATCAAAGACCTGCAGTATGATGTTCATAGATACATGTATAGCCCTTTTCTATATAGCCCATTGCAATTAGCATCCACAAGGCAATAACATAGGACACTACATAGTATGAAATTAGATCAAGAAATATACAAACTTTGATTTAAACATAGTGTTAAAGGTTTACAGAGCGACATGCATTCAAATAAAAAAACATAAAAAGAACAGTGGTTTTCGTCTCAGCTCATATGCCTCGTATACTGATAGTTAAAAAAAATCAGCATTCACGAAAATGAGCAACGGTTCGAAGAATTTTAAAGATTCAGCATTAGTGTAAATGGTAATCGAACTCTACACATGCGTAAGAACCATTCTAGACGTAACAATCTAATCAAATGTCTCTTTATGAGGCCATTGTACAATAACTATTTATTTTCTGGGGGTTTTTTCGCTGCGAATGTCGCCAAATAGCACTATTTCCAAAGTGCAGTTCCAGAAAGGACGGCGTCTGATCTGAGATTGCACTTTTATTTTTCCCTTGTCGTCTGTTACAGGGGCATCAAACGGCGCTCATGTTGGTGAAATTGTTAAAAGAGCAACTTTAAGATGTTCAAACTCTCCAAAAAAACTTTTAATTATCACAACAAAACAGCAAGTTCATAAGGGTGATAATCGATATAGAGTAGTCCACGTTTTGAAAAAATAGTATAGCAGCATCATACTCCTTTAAGCAACACATTTATCATGTTTCATGCCTATGCTGACAGTATTTATCTTCAAAAGAACATATACATTAATAATAAATTAAGTACGTTACTAATGGTTCGACTGCAACTGACATTGACATACATTAGCAAATATTTAGGTTACAGAATTTAGGTCAAAATCGATGAATGAAAATTCTCTTCAGATGTATTTGTTCTATTAAAACATGTGTGTGACGTAATCCCATTGTTCTCGCCATTGTATAAATCAACTTTTGGAGGGTGAACAATAGATAATAGTCTAATATTACTTACTGCGATACACTCTTGATAATGGAGTGTTGGATTGTTGAGATGTCTGAAAAATAATTCGCGAATTTTTTTTCTTTCTCTCCAAACCATTTTAATGGAATGATAATATCAACATATTACAATATTCATCATGCTACAGTGTGTCGCTTTTTTCTAACATAATGCACAGCTGCTCTTGGAAAATCTCTTGTCTGTTTAATCAAACACAAAATATTCAATTTCAATGTTGCATTTTTCTGGAGAAACATCATTATCTTGCAGTAATGACGGTCATGATTGTTTTGCTATCTATACTTGTCACACGTTATGGTCTTAATGATACCTTTGGTATTACTGGCAATCTCAGAAAACGCTAGTATTATTCTTGTTTTGTATTTTATAAAGTCATTTTATATAGTTCACACGTGATATGAAGGATCTGTGTATGCCATTTACTTAACCCTTATCCTGTCGCCAAAATAACAGTTCGCTGTATTATAGTTATTTGATATTTAAACCTTTTGCAATTCTCTTAAAAATTGGTGAAACTGGCAGAGTGTCAAACAGTCCGGGTCCGGATCAAACGCCGTGTATCACGGCGTCTGTTCTGGGTCCAAGCTGCTGATTGACGATATCACTACGGAATTGGAATGATAAGGGTTAGATAACGTGCTGCTATTTAAATCCAGAGTTTTTCACCCTCTCCCGTTTATTGCATTTGATTTTACTCATACCATAATGGATTTAATGGATTTCTGTGTGTAAAAGTAGACAAGAAGGTCAAGCAGGACAAACCACATTCAAAACAAACAGCCACCTAATCAGCACAGAAAAAAAATTCATACTCAGCTTACTTAAACAAATACACACACACGTGCACGTGCACACAAACACACAAAACCTATAGAATACACACAAGGACAGATACCAGACATAACACTAGGGTGAAGACAGGACTCGGAACGGTCAGTTGTAAAGACCGGTCAAAAGGCACCCAACCTCAGCCTAATCCTTTCATCACCCGATCAGACGTACAGTGTAAATAAACGTTATTCCCGTCCGACAGTCAAGTTTATAGTTACCCAAAGTTTCAAAAACCTAGCCTTTTACACAAATGTGCACTATCAGTGCCAATAGGTCTACTTAGATAAGTAAGTGTACTTCAACAAGGTTAAATCAAAAACAAGCTCCATTCGAATTCTAGTGCCAATTCCGATTTTAACAAAATTTTGAAAACACTTCTGTTGCAATTTGCATTCAAATTGGACTCGCAATACAAAATATGATAATCTTTTATATAATATTTGCTCAATTTTATGAATCTATTTATAGAAACCTAGATCAGACTGAATGGTTTCAACAACACTATTAACTCTTTTAACAATCAAATTTGAAAAAAAGTGCTTATCCGGTAAGCAATTTATTATGATGTATTTACGGTTTACTTGTTACATATAACTTAGTGAAAACTTAGTCTTGACAGGGGGTTTCCTCAAACCAGATTGGTTTAACTTAAAATTGTCGCCGGTACTCTTTTAAAATAATTAATGTTTTATAATAGAACATACCCGGTTTTCGAAGGACACAGACAATTGAATAAAGTCAATTTGCCATAAATGTCAGTTACGTGTTTATTGTCTACCATTGATGATAATTTTCCAAAACAACGTACCCTGTAGGAGCATATTTGCATAAACGACACCTATGTTAGATGTTAGAGCAAACAAAAACATCGATATTCCCCATTGTTTAATCAGAATCAAGACATTTAGATACTTTGATTATAACGTCAAAACAAATGAAGAAACCAAACGTTTGGCCAAGAAGCCGAAAATGTGTTAACTTGCGACTGAAACTACATAAATTGTAGTTATATTTCCCTGTGAACGATTTGTCAGTATTGATACTTCACCCTTTGGCCGCAAAATTTGAAATTGTCTGTTGTAAAACTGGTTGTAAATAAAATATTTTATTGAACTTAATAAAACAAGTATTCATAAAGTTTTGGTTTTTCACAAACCCTATAATTCGGAATAATTATGTTGCTAAAATAATGTGAAGTTCCTGATCAGATGCCGACTTCTAAGGTTGCGTTCGATCTGTGCCTGCTTTCCTTGCAATGGTGATTTGAGTCGCCTGAGACGGTACAAGAGTAAATATTGACAGTTGTTTGCAGACGACAATATAAACAACAGTTTGATCGGCGTGCTGAAGTTTCAGCAAAACAAATATAACTTGTCGTTGTTGCGGTCATCGTTTTTCGTCGATGTCGTACGTAAGGTCAATATGATACCGGTGGGTAGAACTGACAATAATGTCATTATACACAATCTCTTTCTACTGTATTTGTTACAACGTTTCTAATGCAGTACCCATTGGATATGACAGATGACGATACGTTTTTAACCAATTAAGTTCTGGATTAAACTCTAAAGCTTGTTTGTGTGTTGCCGAAATAAACGGGAATATCATGACCTAAACTAGTTTCAACTGTTTTAGATAGTTCTGTCAAAACCTTTTTTTCTCTCCACTAAGTACTCGTTCATCCTGGTTATGCGATTTACTTAACCCCAGAATGTTTGACACGTATTGTAGTAACATTTTCAAATATGATCAGACAAGTGTCAGCTGTCCTTATAATGTGCATTACATTTGCGTTACGTTAGCGTTGAAACGGTACGGAATAGCGTGTACCGGCAATATAAGAAATGTAGCGATTGATGAGAGTACATCTTAAATTCAATGTAGCTATTACGAAGTGGTATTAAGTATTACCTTAAATCAATTTATTCATTAATCTTTTTATTCATTACCTTGATACAGCATTTCCGTGATTTGAAAATCGGTGATTAAAATTATATTCAAATCAACATGCATATACAATCATGTTCACGTATAGTAATATAATTGTTCAATGTTTTTGACAAATAGAAACTCAACAGTCGCATTGTCTTTGTTTGCATTATTTAACACTCGATCTATGATAAACTCTTTCATTGTCGCCAAATGGCAGCAACGCTAAACGTGAAGTCCAAGATCAGCCGCCGCCTTTCCATGCTTCGTTTACATATTGTATGTGACTGCCGATGTACTCTAGGATGACGGAAGCGAGACGCTCGTTTAAATATTTACTCCATTGGTACACTGTTTCACGTCTCTGTATTAGACAACGTTTGAAAAATAGTTAAACATGAAGCATGTGCTCATCATTGTCCATATTTCTTTTTCAAAGCCTTACAAAACTGGTGGTTTCCTTGTTCCTACATAATATGTCTATTCAAAAAAGTGCATGGGGGAGAGGGTTAAAAGTGCAGTTATATCGTATAATTCAATTATCGTACTGATACCATCTGTGTCAATTCGGACAACGTAACGTTAATAATGCGGTAATCTCCTTGCCAAGACATAATCTGAAAAATAAACAGCTATTAACGACACAAATCAAGTCGTTATAATTGGTTGGAGTTTAATATTGTGTACTTATCGGTTCAGAACTCTCAGAACCTACACGGTGCGCTCGAAACAGAAACGAATCTCTATCACAATATATAACTGTAATACAGTCTAAAGGGACCAAATAAACAATAAGATAAGTTTTTAGATGCCTGTCCTATGACAGGGCGTACTATAAGAACACCCATGCAGCTCCACAATATTGTCCGCTCTATTAACTTAAATATTTCTCATCAAATTTCCACCAAACTGTTTGTAAAATATCACGTTAAAAAGTTCGATAATCAGACAGATCGTCCCAGGTACTCCAGAATTATGGCTCATTAAATAGTAAAACAGGGCCATTTTAGCTTAGTCCGCTCTCCAATTTGACCAGTTATCACTTGATCTTCATCAAACTTGCTGAAAGAGTTTGTTAATAAAATATATCGGTCAAGTTTGATAATCAGACAAATCGCTTTAGGCACTTCAGAATTATGATCTTTGAATTAGTAAACAACGGCCATTTTGACTGTGTCAGTTCTCTTATTTGAACGGATATCCAATCTTCACCAAGCTTGCTAAAACATTACAAAATATCTCGGTCAGGTTTTATAATTAGCAAATCGGCCCAGGCACTTCAGGATTATGGCCATTGAATTGGTCAAAATTGACTATTTTAGCATTGTCCTCTCGCTATCGGAATATCACCAAACTTGCTGAAGATGTTTGTTGGTATAAATTATTGGTCAAGTTCAATAACCACCTAAATCCGTCCAGTCACTCCAGAAATATGGCCCTTGAATTGGTAACAAATTTACAATTTTTGCATTGTCCGCTCTCTTGCTTGAACAATTACCATCTGATCTTTACCAAACTTTCTGAAAAAGTTTGTTGGTAGTATATCTCGGTCAAGTTCTATCACCAGTCAAATAACCCCAGGAACGTCAGGATATTGGCCCTCGAATTGGTCAAAAATTACACTTTTTGTATTGTTCATTCTTTAACTTGAATAATTTTTATCTTAACTTTACCAAACTTTGACAAGTTTACACTGATCGTCTCTTGGGTACAATTTAGGATGGCCATAGTGTGATAGAAAGTTATCCTAAAACTCAAGAAATGATTGACAGGCGTAGTTTGTGAATGTCCTTCTTGTCCGAGTATATGAAACCGTTTGTGGCAAACCTGGCCAATGTTAGCGAAAGTTATGGTTTCATACGTAATTGAGTCAAATGTATATCAACATTTATACTTGTATACAAAATTAAACTCAAACGTAGATAAGATGGTATTGCAGGACACACCACATACAAAACAAACAGCCACCCGAGTAGCACAGAAACAACGCCACTGTGGGTTTAAACCGGTTTAGGGGCGCCCAACCTCACTCTTATTCCATCATCACCCCATCAGACGTATAGTGTTAATAAACGGTATCCTCGTCCGACTGCTCCACAACATCAGTGATTTTCAGTGTTTTCGAAATTTTGATCTGCTCATGATTAAAATGGGAATAGGTTTATCGTCATTGAAACGTACGCAAAGTAATATCTAATCGGCCAACAGGCGGTTTTGTATAGGTTATGTTGACAATGTTCAGTGTCTAACAGTGCTTATTTGTTTGTAATTTAGTCTGAATTTGCAACAGAGCAGCGATGAAACGTTAAAAACTCCCAATAGTCACGAAAATTTCCGGTCAATGATTCATGCAATTTCCGACCATAACTAATTGAGATCGGTATTTTACGTGAACTTTTTGGCAATATCGTACGGCCCTGTCTTGAAATCAGCAAGCCCAAGAATCCAAGAATATTTTGACAAGTAACATATCCCATCATCTTTAACATTGACACTGTATTTCTTTATATGGAGGCTGTGGATTTATCTACTTTAACTTTAATATAACTGAAAACGGGATTTCACTCAAGTTGTGTTGAATATAATTGAATTACATCTTAGTTGTAATTCATGAGACTTCATTGAACATGAATTGCCCTGAAAGACAACGATGAATATGATGAGTTATTTGTTACTTTAAAACGACTGAGATGTGGCGAAGCACTTTGTTTAAATATTACTGTAAATTTAAAAATAATCGCTTTGTTCCAATATATCTTTAAAATTACAATTAATCGGTTTGATTCTATATGTCTTTTAAATTTATCAACTACAGTGCTTTTACATGCTGTTTAAATGTGAATTGATGATCCGAGTCCAACCTAGATATAACACATGTCGAACCTATAATGAATTATTTAAAGCAGCCATTTAGCTATTAGGGTACGAAAATTTGGAATTCAATTCCGTTGTATATTAGTAATGTGAAGGTACCTTGGACTTTAAAATAACACTATAAACTATTTTTAATAAATGATTAAATTTCAATTGCCAGCCGCCGGCTGTAACATACGTTGACATTCAAATTATACTGACATAATAATTTTATGACACTATGTCTATCATTAACTGCAGGTTAGACATTGTATTAATTTGCTATTGAATTTTGTGTTTATATATATATGTTGTAAATATATTGCTTTTTAACCCATATCCTGTCGACTATATATTTTTGTAAAAAAAACAGTCATTCAAATTTAAGGGTAATGTGTGAGACAGCTTGAAACCTCAACAGAAGTCGAGTAAATGAGTATCTATTTAGGTTACAATTCTTTGCAATTTCCAGTATAATCGAGACTGGTAGGATAAGCGTTAACTAAGTTTACTGGAGGCTCGTTGAAAAAAGAGTTTCATGTGTATGTAATGTGCACTTGGTGGTATGCTTTTATAACTTTACTTATATAACATATAGCTATTGTTATTATTATCATAGTGAATAGTTCCACAATTGTTAAGTTAGCCTGCTATTTAATACTATGAAATTAATCAAGCAGCTTAGCACCAGATCAACGCTGAACTATTTGGTATCTAAAGCTTTACATAAGCTGTTTAACACGCAGAACATAATTATGGTCATCAAGTTCTCAAGTAGTTGGATGATATACAAAACATGAAGTAGTCGACATTTTGACCAAGGACACTTTTCGCAGCAGGCCAATGATTAAACTGAATGGCATTGAAAAACGGTGGCGGATCGCAGTCTACACAGTTTACGATGCTATAGATTTAATTTATTTTTTGTACATGGTGATATCGGGCGCCCGTGTTCTTCTCATTCACGTCCTACCTCTTTCATCATATTGCTCTTGAATTGTCCGTAAGATTTGTCGATTTAACCACTGTTCAATATGTTATTTTTAGACATATTTACAAGGAAAGAACCTAATGAGAAATATGTAAGCCTAGGCACAAATAAAAATAAACATTTTTGAATTGTATTGAAATCAATGTAGGAAATTGAGAATTTGTACATTATGAACAAACGCTTAGTTTTTCTTACAATATTTTCGAAAGGCATCTGCTACAGGGGCGTCAATTGCCGTATATTTGTAGTAAAGGGTTCAAAGTTTCCTGGATATAAAGTCGGTAAATTATTTGACAACCTTAAGCTGTTTGCGTACAATGCTGTTATATTTTTAATGTTTCTTCTGATATTGTCATACATGCAATAGCGCCATTGTAAACGAATTATAGATCAATATTTCGTATAAGGGATTTACGAGGTTATTTTTATAGATGCCCTTATTGCAAATTTGTTATAGTGCATGTAGTGTCGGTCACTATGTCGCAAAAAGAAAACCCTTCTGCACTGAATGTTAAATGCAAGTACAGAATTTGTTAGTTTAATGTGCTTTAAAGAAAATTTAACACTTTCAGTACCGATTGGGTCAATTTTATGAGGACAGAAGAAAGACAAATTACTAAAACACAAAATTAATGTTTAATTTAGGCTAAGTAGCATTTATTCTGGTGGTATGAACCTAATTGAAATTGAGATAAAAATTCAATATTGATCTGCTGAATTGTGATGTTAAAGACATTTCAGACGTTGTTTGATGCCAGTATTCAATTGTTAAAGAAATTTCATCACGGAACATAGTATAAATCAAATAAAAGCTTTCATTTTATTGAAACATTTTGGTTAATGGTGCTCTTTTATCATTATGATTTGCTTTGAACAGTTAAAGTTAAATTGTATGCACCTCCTCCTTCTTTAAACAAGACGACGCGAATACTATACCACGCTAAAAGTCATACAAACAAAAAATCGTGAAAAAAGACCCAGCGAATTCAAAGCGATTTGTAGAATAATGAAAACTTCGATTTATTCTTTAAGCACAATTATAATGTTATTGTAGCGTTACCTCATCCACACATTTGCTTAATACATATAGAGCATAATCCTTTCATTTTAAGAAGGTAAGTCAGTCCATCTTAAAAGGACGTGAGTAACCAGGTCACCGAAAAAGAAATATTTGATCGGTGCAATTTAAGAATGAATAAAATAGAAAACACATACACCTAACGTTTTTTACAAAATGATATGGAATCAGAGACAGTCAGACTTTCACTTTGAGTAAAAACATGAAAACTCTCTCTTAGAAAACATAATAGCAAAGGTTCGTATGATCCTGATCAGTCATTCAAACACTTAATTACAACCAGATGGTGTATAAGTCAAGCCAGAGTGTTTTATTAACTTTATCGAGCCAACAAAATAAAATGACGAGTGTAGCAGGCAGCCGACACGAACTTGGACAGATATGACCGCGATGGACAAAGAAAGCAGAGTCGGAAAAGCAATATAGGCCGCACACAGTTTAGCCGGTCTAGTCACTGGTCATATTTGTTTCCTCTTGACTTCAATGGCGGAAGAAATAATCACAATTGACAATGACGCTGAATTAACCGACAATAGGAATAAGAACTTGCATGTTTGAATTTCCAGCTATGATTCTCTTATAAAGAAAACATACCTTTTGACAGAGTGGGGGTTCCAATGCATGTTATTTGGCATGGTTTAGTTTCCATAGCCATTAAATGGGACACACATTGGTATTTTAACAGAGGAAAAACACTTATAGTGTAGCTTGGTCAACGATGTCAAAATTTTACATATCATCGTATCTTCTGTTATTAATAAATTTAATTTGATGACTGCAGATGCAAATTGACTGCTTAATGAGCTCTAAGCACTTCACCAACCCCCATATTCCACAATCATCACTCCCTTCCAATGAAAGAGTGCAATGACATTTAAGAGAGCTGCAAGTAGTAGATGCAATTGTTAATATAAGATTTCATTTAAATAAAAGGTTAGCGTCAAAAATATTCATTGAAATAAACATACTTGCAGATCATTGTTTTTAAATGTATGAAACATTGTGATTTATTATTATTTTTGCGAAATGAAGGATCAACGATAACTGTTACGATCAATTCTAGTGCAGTAAGATAATGATTTATACGTGAGAATCTCTCTTTAATTTCATCGATCTAAGGATTCTAATATAGAAACTCTTCAAATAGAGAGAAGAGTTTGGCTGACTAATATCACTTTAATCAATGAGAATATTCTTATGTTAGAAAAGAGATGCTTGTCTGGTTCTTCAGTGTTTACATTGAAGAAAGGCTGTTCTTCTTGCATTTGCATAACAGTTCCAAAATATTGAATACTCAATTGAGAAATCCTCTAAAACAACTTTGCGTAAAGTTCTTTTTTTAAGAAATGTTGTTATACTTGTTTGTAAAGAGTGTCTAATAAGAAATTATTACAAGCTTCTACAAACAGCATATTTATGTTAACTACTGGAAACAAGTTATACAAAACAATTACGCTCATAGTTTGGTTTAAACATATTATTTATTCATATAGAATTACATAAGCATTTTATAAACAGGAACATGAAAATAAGGATTGGAACAGAAGCTGAGCTTATATAGTTCTTCTCCTTAATTGTTAATACCAGATGCGTTGTATTTTTGTAACATAGAAAGCGGCTAATAAAGCTGTCTTGTTAGTTTATTCCACTAACCAAGGTAATTTTTTGCGCAGGTGTTTTAAGTTTGGTAAATGAAGAAGTCGCACCCTCTGAAAGAAATATATTTCAGTATAGAGAGGCACACCGCATCAAGAGAGCTTTCTCAGTTGCAGGGTTTAGTCAGGCAATTCAACAATATAATTACATTAACCTAGAAACCTAAACATAAACGAGTTAAAAAAAAAAGTTAAATTGCCTATTGTAATTCATTTGTTGCAACAAAATTGAAGTCCCTTCTAAGGTGGCGTTTGATCTGGTTTTTAAGTCGCCTATGGTGGCGAACGGGTTAAGCAAGTTAAACTTGGTCTCTTACAAGGCATCTTAGCAGCGGCTTTAGTGTAAACCTTTCGTCGCCAAAAATTAAAGTGTCTGTTTTTACTAACATGGATCAAATATTCTAATAAAAAGATAACATAAATTATCAAATGACCTTTGTGTTTTTTTCCGAAACTCTAATATTTGAAATAAATTTTGTTGCAAAAGTGCCGGAGGAAACCCCACCTTCTAAGGGGGGCGTCTTCAATTTGAAAGAAAAACACCAATTTCAATAACCTTGAAATCATTCTGGAAAAAGAAACATTTTCTGATCTTGAGCGAATGCTCCATTTCCGAAAAAACTATCCGGGGGCAATTTTAGGGGATTAGATAGGTTGCATGTGTATGCTTACTTTGCGGATCAATGGAGATTGTGATGTAAATCGACCAGATCGTTGTGTCTTATTAGCAAAACATAATTGACTTGCATGTGATATGTCGTGTCAAGTGTGTTTATATACCACATCACAACGCGGGTTTGATAGTTTGAAACCAGTATGTACACCATATATATCCGCAACCTGACCAGCACTGACCTGGAGCAAAACCGGTTGTACAATAAATGTACAAATAATGATATTTTAAATAAGAAGACAAGTAGAAAAAGAGACCCTGCATGCTATATCTCAAATCTCTTACTCAATCCCTCTTAGAAGCTTTTATGGACTACTCCTAGTTAGAGACTCAAACTTTGTACACCAACACAAAGGAAACACGCAAGATGTACTAATGACACCAGACTGCCGATCCGACTCCCTCGATTATACTTCAATGTATTACGTAAAGAAGGGGGAACAACATCATGAAAAGAGATAACAAGATATATACAAACTGACTATAAAATAAGGTCTATCTGCAGCACAAATGCACACATTATTAAGTTAAAAACGCCAGCAGGCCAGAAGTATATTATATTGTCAAACAAATCAGCAGTATAGTAAAGTGTCATTATTATCCCGAATAGAATTCATGTGCTATCTTATCCTTGCAATTTGCATCAAATGCTTGGATCTTTTTATTTCGACACATAGCAATACATTGTCATTCATAAAATCCTGCTGATTACTCACTATAGGGAGCTTAAGTTAAAGCACCTGTCTCCAAATAGCTAATTTTGTAGCGACTTACTATCTTTAGCTTGTCACCAATTTAACTTTGACGCGCTGCAAGAAAATTGTCGTATGCACAGATTCTCGTCTATATAGTTTTTTGAAACCTTCTTTTTAAAAACAAATGTGAAAATATTGCCTTCGTGTAAAACAATTTAGGTCCAGATCAGACGCTCAGTTACGCGGCATCTGATCCGGACCCAAATCATTAGCAAAAACAAGCCTTACGATTAATATCGAGAATAACGGGGTATTGGCTCAAGGCTCCGCTTATTGTTATTAATGAGCAATGCAAGCAAGACTGACAGTGTCGCCGTACGGAATGTCATATGACGATATGTCTTACCAAGTTCACGTTGGGGAAATAAACACACCTCACATTGTAAATGAAACGCCTCATTTATATTGAAGGTGAGCAAATGTATTTTTAATTCCAGTAACGTGACCTCATAGATTATTTAAACATTCAACCACGAAATTGTATCGTAAAAGATTTGTGAATTTTATATGTGTCGGTGATCTAATGAAAAGAAATCTAACTAAGTGTTATACTTCTCTATTTCAACTAGGCTTATTTCAGCGAGTAATTTAATGATTGTACGAAACTATTCAAATTAAGCAAACTTTTTATTAATATTATTTTGCTTGAATCCACGGCATTTCCCCGTTATAGGTATGAACCCTCCCACTCTATACCTTTAAAAAATAGTTTGCATTATTAGAGTACAAATACAATAATAAATAACATGGTATACACATTGCGATAATTTTAAGTCAATCGAACCGTTTGTTGGGAAAAATAGAAAAAATAGTGTATATGAAATAAAAAAGTTTAAACATGAACTTTTGCATTTTCTTATCGATCTGTGTTTTAGAACATTTCCAGTCTAATCATCTTATTGTTCGCACCCCAATAATCACTTATGCACAAAAATATGAAGAAAACAAACGTTATATCAACGTACTGTAATGAAAACAAGTTTTTTTTACATGTTAAGTATACTAACTTAAACGTAACGAGAAAATGTTTCATTTGCTATTATGTTTTAAAAGGTCATCATCTACATAGGCGCAAAAGAGTCGTTTCATTGTGGAGGAAGGGGTTAACATGAAATAATTTGAGATGAGGGTATCAAATATCTGATAAGAGACAGAGACATACCATTTTGATAGGGGATTTAAATAGTTTTAGGAAAAAGGATAAAACGCTTTGTCACAACGTTGTTTAAAAACGTCATATTCGAAAGATTCATCAAAAGGCATATAGATATTGTAATTTGTACGAGTGAAACTAGCACGCCTAGAGGTTAAGCAGTATATTAGGCTGTTCCTCCTTTTTTCAATTGGATAACGGGAAAAAGACATCTCAATGCGATTAAGAACCTGGTATACTCATTAACCACTTAAACACAGCGATCGGTGGTTATTGTTAAAGGCTGGAGGTTTACTGTTTATTTAAACTGCATCAATGACCATATATAATTTATAAGTTATAGTTTACTACAAGGGCTATCAAATTTAAGATAGCCATAGGCTATAGGACTAGGTATCACTATAACTGTTGGCATTGTCGAACAAGTTTTTATTTCCTTAGAATAGATTTTATGATTGGAGACACTATATAGGTTTTGCCCCATCTAGAAAAATAACCAGACGGATCATTTAATAGCATTCCTCTCCAGAAATAACAAACTTTATGTCAGCTCTAACTCGCGAAGGACAACTAAAAGGTAATTCATATCACAAATTGGCAGAGTACAAAAACCTTTCATAGATTATCGCCCAAATATAACGTGATATCATTAAGTGGTTGTAGAGTCGAAATTAACTCTCGAGGAACCAATCTTTAACTCAACTATATATCAATCATTGTGACGTTAACAGTATTTTAGGACCGTAATTATCTCGATTAGAACGCTATAAAATAAAGAAGAAACATCTTAGATATAAATCTAAACGTAGAAATAGTCAGTAGTGTGTTCGTGTCTACAATAACGATTGCGCAATTTACCCAAATTACACCTGCACCACTTTGTTTTTCAAATGACATACAATGGAATCTTTATATATCGAACTCTATTACGTCGAATTCTGTTTTTACAGGTTTTCAATTTGTGGATACGTGTCAAAGTTTGGGACTGATTTCATTAGCTCTAATTACCTGTAGTTGGACTTTTGTTCAAACGTCGAGTTATTTGAACATATAAAATCAGTTCCGCCAACTTCGGCATAACATGTGTCGACTGTACACAAATAATTCAATTTCATAATACAAAAAAGGTGAGATTCAGTAAAGTATTTCAATTATATTACCCTGTTCTCCACAGAAGCTCCCTTAAGCGCCCCTGTAACGGGTGGCTATTGAAACATTGTAGAGAATGTATCAACTGCTCGTAACCAGCAAATGAACCCTTTTTTCTACAATGATTTCAACATAATTCACAAATGACATTTTTCTTGCGCCTACCTAATATACCTCGTGGAGTAAATGGTTAACTACGTTTTCAAATAACGGCAAAGATGGTTTCGCGTCAAAAGAAAAGCTCCTATATTGCCTTGCACAAATACGTTTTAAAATATGTAAGTAATATTTTGACACTTACGTAGATTTTGTCCGCTTAGCCCAAAGGGCTCAAAGTACAGTGCCCGTTATGTTTGCAATACAATCATATTCATGCAATCATTTGCCAAATAAAACTTTTAACGAGGTTAAACGGATTCTTACTGATAATATTATTCATTAATGGCTTAGTTGTTTTCCAAGTGTTGAGAGTAATTGTCAGTTGTGCAGAACAAGTGACATTTACACAGTACACATTTAACGTCTCTCAACGTCATGGAAATATTTTAAAAAAAATATGCTGTTTTTCATATACAATTTATGTTACCAAATCCTTAAACAAAAGCCCAGCACCTGATCATAGACAAACCAACTCCGCACTTTAAGTGATTTGATTTTAAAATCGACGAATCGATGTTATTATCTAAACAATGACACATGCGTTTGAGTACAACGACGCACTAATGCTATTTTTATACAATGTCACTTAGTTCTAGTACATTGACAAAATGGTGTTACTTTGACAAAATGACACTAGCAAATTAGTACACCGAAGTATTGATGTTATGTAAGAATGCCACTGTTTTACAGTACTGGTTTCATTTTCATCAAAATTGTCAATATCAAATTCATCTTAACTCACATAATGGGCTCAAATCAAGACGCGCTCTGCATTGTAAGGGTTAATACGCATGCAATAAATAACAGTAGCTATTTACACATCACAGAACAATGGCTTGTGGCTTGCTTTGAATGATTCTGCACACGTACAACAAATATGATTAGACCGGTGTACCATCTGGCAATAGGCTGCACGAAATATGCAAATAGAAACAAGAGGCTAATGTAGCGTGATTACCTTAGGTTTTATATAAGCCCCAGTGAGACGAACTCGGTGCATTGTTATTCCGTATACGTCTTGTAGCATGCAATATACTAACCCCACCTCAACAGAAGCGCCTTTTGGCGCCTCTGTAACTGATGGAGCAGTAAAGAAGACTGAACAGTTGCGCGGTACAATTTTAAAATCGGCATTTGTTTTGCACAGATTTTCATATACAGCTTGTGGAGTAAAGAGCTAAATCACTACACAAAGAAACTACAATTATTAAGTAAGAATTCATATTATTACATTGATTACATGTTTGAGTGATATGAAGCCGTGTTTTGAAATATGGTAAATAAGTAGTAAAATATATGCAAATGAGCTACTTTGACAATACGCATGCAAAACTGCCAAACAAGATGCGTGTGACGTCAACATCGTCAGGACGTTGCTATGTCATCGCGGTGTTATTTTAAGTACCGCGTTTTACGGCAAAGCTAAAGGAAGTACACTTTGCCTAGATTGTTTACTTTAACATTCCGGTAAAAATAATACCAGTTTTCTAAAACTCGTATCATTGAATCAAAAGTCATTCGCCGTGACTGCTAACGTCATATGAGTTGCGTATACTCGTTTAAAATGCATTTAATAAGAAATAATGTTAGATCCTCTATATATGTGTGTTGTGGCAAATATATAGGATCTAATGGAAAGAAAAATACCAAAGAAAGCTACATGCATTCAAAGCAGGAATTTAAATAAAGGAACAGTGATTTCAACTCCGTCTCAGCTCAAATGACTCGTAAACTGAATGTTCAAAAATGTCGGTATACACGAAAGGTGACCGACGCTTTGAAGAATTTCGAAGTTTGAGACCAGTGTTAATGGAGATCAATCTCTTTATATGTGTAAAATATACATTTCATTGGGAATAAGTCATGATAATATAACCAGCGTCCTAATAATCAGACCGCTATGAATTAACTATATATTTTTTTTCTGTTTGATCCTTTCGCAGCTAATGTCGCAAATTGGTACTTTTGAAATGTTTGATCAGCGATTATACTTTGATTTTCACTCTGCATCTGCTTCTGAGGCATCAAACGGCGCTTATATGAAGCAAATAGTTAGGAGGGCAGTTTCATAATTTATAAATCCTATAAGAACAATAATCAGAAAGTTCATCAATGTGTTCATCGATATTGGGTATTCCACTGTTTTGAAAATAAATGCATGTAAGTCATTAGCATCATCATGTGCCTTTAAGCAACATATTTATCTTGTTGCATAATGTGTTATGCCAATGATGCAGATCAATATATTCATAAAGAAAGTTAAATTTAATATGAAGTACGTTGCTTATGCTCCGCCTGCATGTGTAACTATTTGATATAGGCAGGTAGTAAGGTTGCTTTATGTAGGTCAAAATATATTATTTCACAGATAAACAGAGTGCTAAAAGCTGAAAATCTTAAATGCAAAAAATGAGGTTCCGAATATAAATCGTTATAAGTCTAATGTCAAACCTACACTCAGTAACTAATTTCGGAGTAAATCAACGTGTAAGTTGGCTGAAGTATAGTTCTATACAAAGGTATAAGTTTCAATTTCAGCGGATGACACCAACGCTAAAAACATAAAAGGATTTGGACAGGAATTAAATAAAAGCTATATCATTAGTTTTCTATAGCCTTAGCAAGGTGCAAAGCAAAGTCATATATTGATTATACTGTCAATTCTTGTTTATTGATCTGAATGGACTATTTGTATAGGTTCGAATCACCCGAATTTGGTCTTAATTCTAACTTTGAGTAATTGGAACATATAACAATGGTTCCCCCAACTTATCACGTATCAACAAAACAAAATCCCGTGTTTGGTTTTGATATGAATTTAGGTATATAAAGGGACTCAACTCAACTGTATTCGAGATCACACAAACTTTGACTGTACATACTAGAACCTGAAGTTATTTTCCAATTGGATGCCGTTCCGATTTCCTGTGTCTCAAATATATGCATTTAGTAATCCCTTAAAATGTTTTTGCATACTAGCATTTAATTGCAATAAGAATCACAGTTGTGATCTGCGGGGTAAATATTAATATAGGTTTAAGTCCATGTATTATTCCTCTGCTCTTGGAAATCCCTTATTCTATTTACTCAATATGCAATGCTTACTTTGAATAATACGTGTCATTAGCTTGCAGTAATGACTGTCATTAGTTTTCAATGTTCTACACTTGTGACACGTAATGTTCTTAAAAATACAGTTAGGTGTTACTGGCAATCTGGCAGAAAACGCTAGTATCATCCCTGCTTTGTATCTGGCTATGTTATCTCATATAGTACACGCGTGATATGATATATCTGCGTATGCCTTTATCCTACAGCCGAAATATAGGTCCCCTGATTTCTCGTCTGTTTAATTTTTTTACTTTGTTAAATTCCATCAGAAGTAATTCGTCGTGACTGCTAGTATCAAATGAGTTGTATAATTATACTCGTTTAAAATGCATTTAATAAGAACTAATGTTAGATCCTCTAATTATGTGTGTTGCGGCAAATATATGGCGTACGAAATCGTTCAGATTTCTCAGAAACAGCTCGATGCGTATAATAAAGCGCATCATCTGGTTTCTGTACGTTTAATGCTTAATATGTAAAACGTTTGAATGCACAAAGTGATTTATGGAACTGAATATTTGTAATTGGAGAGGCAAAAATAAAATGTTCATTTACTCTGCCAGCTTTGAAAACGGAAATCCTCTTTAGCTTTGAATGAGACATTTTTCAACCGAACCGGACCGAACACGATCGGTAAAGATAACATCGTCACCGTACAAGACATAAACTAACTTGTCTAAAATATGCAGCTATAGGAACCGTTTGACGTGTTGTTTACAGTGTGCACATTGAATTTTGTAGTTAAGCTGTATACAAGGGCCGATATTAATGTGTTTCAAATGATCGATAGCACGTGCTTCCCTAGAATGTGAATAAATATGTACTTTTCGCAGGCCATTGAGATCAGATATTTCTGTTATCATTTGTTTACTGTTTCTGTTCGTAGTGAATACGACGCAATACATTTAGTTAAAAAATAGATCGTAACGTTGACAGGAAACAATTCTACTTCTTCCTTGTAATTTTAACACGCCATTAAATTATTGTCTCGTGTTTCTCGGTATACGACTAAATGTTGCGTGTATGCACACCAATAGGACGCATTTAACATCAAGTCAGAACAATTTCTATAGTAATTTGCCAGGTTAATCATATACGATTCTTGGATAATTCACGCGGAACGCAATTCACGCCGTTTCCTTCATTAGAACAGCGGCCAATTGTGCGTATGTTCAATCATCTTGCACGCGAACGTGTCATTTTCTCTATTTGTCGTAAAAAGTCTGATTGCCTGTTCCCATTCATTGAAAATATTTCAATTGTTTTCGAGATATTTTCGACAAGATTGCATGGCACTTGATACGCGTGCGTAAATCAAACATTTTCCGACCAACTTTTAAATTTCTTTACCAAAGTCTATGTTGGTAGGATTCATTAGAACCGTCTTGATGGATGATCATTTTTAGTAGTCGTAAAAAGTCTGATTGCCTGTTCCCATTCATCGAAAATATTTCAATTGTTTTCGAGATATTCTCGACAAGATTGCAAGGCACTTGATACGCGTGCGTAAATCAAACATTTTCCGACCAACTTTTAAATTTCTCTACCAAAGTCTATGTTTGTACGATTCATTAGAATCGTCTTGATGAATGGTAACAACAGAGGATTCGGTTAAGAGGTAGGGATTTTAGAATCGGATTACACGCCTTATATGTTACCCCACGTTTGCCTGGAAACCAATCAATGTTCATTGCGCGAAAGTTGCGATATGTGTGTGTAGAAATGGGTGTAATCTTGATCGATTTCTATAAAGCGACGGACATGTGTGCGAAATTAAATCTGTCTAGTACATTGTTACATCATTTAAAACGAATTATGGCAATTTTGTCCGTAGTACTTAACTCAAAATGCTTTGGTATTTCTGATGATCGATATGTGATCATAAAATCGATAGCGTACATACAGTACGGAACCAAGTTCGATTTAACGGAATCGAATCTGAAAGAATCGAGTAAACCGTGTCCTGGAAAAATGGTATAAGAACTGAATATGGACTCTCAAAACCGCTTAATGCGCTTTAAACCGTATCGTGTATTTCTGAGAGTTATGAGCCTTTTTACGCAATATTTAACCACAATGATCTAATAATCAGACCACTGTAAATTAACTATAGGTTTTTTTCTGTTTGATTATTTCGCAGCTAATGTCGCAAAAATGGCACTTTCGAAAAGATTGATCAGCGATTATACTTTTATTTTCACTATACGTCTGCTACTGAGGCATCAAACGGAGCTTATATGAAGAACATACTTAGAAGGGAAGTTTTATTATTAACAAATCCAACAAATAAATAAATCAAAAAGTTCATCAAAATGTTCATCAATATTGGGTATTGCACTGTTTTCAAAATAAGTACATGTAGGTCATTAGCAGCATCATATGCCTTTAAGCAACACATTTATCTTGTTGCATAATGTGTTCGAGATCACACGAAATTCGACTGTACATACCAGAATCTGAAGTTATTGTCCAATTGGATGCCGTTCCGATTTCCTGTGTTTCAAATATATTCAATTCAATTCAATATTTTATTGCATGATAAGGCCACCGGCCCATACACAAATATATGACAGTACAATTGCTATTACATTGTGTAGTAGCGA
>JAULCE010609933.1:0-12607 GCA_032359355.1 Macoma nasuta | reverse complement strand
CAATGTTCTATGAAAAAAGTTTGACTCCAATTAAAGCCCTACCATAGTGGCGCCTGATTTTAGATTCAGAATGATTGAGATTCAGATTGAATATACAGTTCTCAATACTCCGAAATCGCCGAATTTGACAATTTGTTTTCGAAATAATGGATTTTCGAATTATCAATGCGACCTTACAGGATATACCAGTATACTTATATATAGTGTAAATATCAACATTTTAAACATCCTTTGCAAAAATAACCCAGAACAATACCGAAAAAAACAACTTTTTATTACTTAATTGGGATCTAGCATTCAACTAGGTAACGAATCTCTTGCATTGCTGGGAGAATTGACAATACAATACAACGGATTAAGAGGTTAAGGATAAAACAGTGCCAAACAAGTATTTTCGAAGAATAACTAGTTGTCGAACTGTTTGGAATCGACGTGCTGTTTGATTATAGAAAGCAATGCACAGTTGTCAAAGGAGGACAATACCATTTCAACAAAATTTCAAATAGCTGACTTCTTTTTGTAAAGTTTGAATAACCCTTGCCTCAACAGAAGCGCTTTTAGCATCTCTCAATATAGTGTACGAGATGAAGCATTTGTTCGTCACGAGCACCTGTTTCATTTCCTACAATGATATAAATTCAATGCAAAAATGACATGTTTCTTATGCCTTGATTTTCGTATTTGTCACAATATTCTTTCCTTGTGTATTAGTCGAAAATAGCGTGTGAAGGAAGGGATAAGCAAGCCAGTTTTCATAATCTTTACAAAGAGGACTGTTTTTTGTAACATATTAAGATTTGGAAATAAATTATATAGCGGCGTGAAATAAACTTAGAAGCGTACAAATAATGCATTTGATATTCACTAACGACTCCAATAAGTATAGGTGGATTTAACATAGCGATCTCTGTCTGGTGGTTGTTTGTCTATACGTGTTCATTATTATTAGTCACTTGTGAACACTGATGCTATCCAGTGAGGTTTAAATCCTAGAAACAACGATAAGTGTAATCACTTATTAGAAATTACGGTGCTTGAGTGGGTAATATAGATGTACACAAGGATTTTAGAGCCTCTTACACTTGCACATGTCCTTCAATACACGATAAGAGCGGGATTTAGTCGTATTATGTTAGATACAAGAACTTCTTATGAACTAGTGTATTCATTTTGTTTTCTTGTATAATTTTAAGTTTTGAAGACAACCAGCATATTCTTTATTCCATTTCGGCGAATCTGCTACAATAAACCAAGATATTTTCCACATCGGTGTTTTGTTTTAAAAAATGGCACATACATATGCATCGAATATATTTTTTCTCCAAAACCTTGTAAGTGCCAAAAATGTAAAAAAAAGAAGTTTTTGAAGTAACCCATCGAACTACTATTGCTCTCATTCGTGTTTACATTATGAAAAGAAGACATATTAGTTAAACCCAACCTTAAACAAATTTGCTTTTTAAGTTAGAACTGATCTTGAACATCGGCTTAAGAAATATATTTCTTGGAAGGGCTGATGAAAGTATTTTTGATAATTACAGCGAATAGTCTTCCCCATTAAAACATAAAAGGTAATGTTTAAATCATTTACTTCTAAGAAGCGTTATACGCGTTATTCTTGACAAAGCAATAAAAGGACCATAGACCATCGATGGTTATAGTTGTTTATAAATGTTGAATAACACTGGTGATGGTAATACGAACGCTTAGATTTGTTTTCTGCATTTCACCAGATTGTTCAGAATTTTATCTTCACAAGACAATTTTTTCTTCCTCGGCTGCGTTATAAGCATGGGATCATTTTATATTTTACACTTATTATGCTATAATATTTTTTTTATTGCTGTAACGGTGTGTTTTCTTTTATAATCAAATAAATCGCCACCTTTTACCTTATGAATCAACCCGGACTATAAGTGAGATGCAGAGCAACAATATAATTAAAAGAAACGAAATTCAGTTTTAAAATAATATTATACTAAAAGATTAGGTGTCATCAACATAATAATATCCTATCTTTAAAGGGTTTACACGTCTACCATGCATGCCTGTTCCGTATTTTAACCTATACATCATTATATAATATTATATTTTATCACGTATCATTCGTTGTGTCAGGGTTAAGATTATCACCACGAATTTCTTTATCTTACACATGTGTAAGACAATAAATGACGTCATATATACAAATCGTACTGTATTGTACCGATTGACGTCACACTAGGCGACGTTAGTTTCAGATTATTCCGCTATCAGTTATCTTGTTTTAATAATAAGCGTACTTTGTGATAAAAGGAATCTGACACGTTTTGTCTTTTGAGATGAACTTTTATAAAGCTCGTGAAGAATAAAGTGTTTTATCACAGGCTTAACTATTTTTCTATATTTGTTTAAGAAAGGTTTATCACAAAATATAGACGTACCAGATCCTCTATTTATCAAACTAAAATACAATATATAGTTGATAATCAACTGCATTCGTTTGATATCAAAATTTTGTCACGGGAATGGGTTGTAATCCGGTTAAAAAAGAGTTCAAACAATACGTTTTAACCGGATAGCAACCCATTCGAGTGACGGGTCTAGATATCAAACAAATGCAGCTCATTATTTTGCTTATTGATACATATTAACGAATTCACATCGGGCAAAATATACAGTAATGGGTATGTCTAACTTTTCCTCTTGTACAATTCTTTATCCTGTTCATTGAAATACATTTTTTTCAATTTGAGAACATTTCAGGGAATTGTGTTTAATAAAAAAGTAGTTCGACAATTAATATCATTACTAGTGGTGATATCAACTGTGAAGCATTTTGGATTTATCTTACTTAGAAATCTCAGTAAATCATTGATTGGCTTATAGCATTATGCAATTTTGCATTTACAATATCGGAATTATATTTAAAACATTTTTCATTTTACACTTAATACAGAGTTTTAATGTGTGTGATCTCCTTTGAAAGTATACAGTAGTAAAAAAAGAATATAGTAAAAACAAACAGATGAACAAACATAGTAATGGGAAAAATGCACTGGATTATACTAATTAATGATATGCAAATATTGAAAATGAATAAATAAACCGGTTTAAAACAGACTCCACTCCGTTACCTGTTATTGAACAATTTATGAGAATAAAGAAATCACATACTTGTTTAGCCACAGCGACTAACCTCAATTACAATTTCAGTTTGTTTTGGCAGTACAATATCGCCACAAAGCATCGAATGGCAATGATGAAGACAAATCTTATTTGATCTGAAAAATGGTTTTATGACAACGGTTTTCGAGAAAGACATACGTTTTCCGAAGTGTATTTTTGGTAAAAAAAGAGACAAATAACGATAAAAACCGTCAAACTTCCTTTTAAAAATCTTTATTAGAAGGAAAGTATGATGAACGTTAACTATTTTGTTGAGAGAATATAAAGTTGGTGAGAGAAATATCAAATAATAATACAGTCGAAGCTCGGTTTGCCAAAATGTTTTGCGTAACTTTGTTATTGAAATTCGAACTTCGGTTAATTCGAACTAATAGAAATATAATCCCAATCTTGACCTAAATTCATACTTGAAAACCCTGTGTTGTGTGTTCAGATACATGTTAGGTTTAATTATGAATGTGACTCAAATGAGGTTGAGATAACGAGGTTTGACTTTGAGTGTACATGTTCACAAAACATGTATGAAACGGTGATTTAAGGCTTTTAAACATGAAGTATGATAAATATTGGCTGGTAAATAATCAAGTTATCTATCTATAGTTGTTTCAAATATGAATCTAGAAGGAATATGCATCTTGCAATGAGGTGGAAAAATCAAAATCTAATCGTCGAAAGGAACAAATTGTACAACATGAGTGTCACTTATATGCAAGTTCATTGTCAACGTTGGTTTTTGTTACACTTACCATTCCCACAAGAGATATAGCTTTGGGTGTCTCTGTAGCCGATGACTATTGAAAACGATAAAAAAATACTCGATATTTTCCAATGTTTACCAGTCTTTTAAAATCTAGATATTTCCTTTACAACATATATTCTTACTTGCCATAATATGTTTTATAATGACTGAGTCTTAAATATCAATTGAGGTACTTATATCTACTCAAATTTTATGTCATATATATACCCCTTCGTCGCGTTTGTAGCAAATTACCTCATAACGAGCAACTGCCCAATTTTCCACATTGTTTTCAAAATCGTTTAGAGTTGGTGAATTCCTTTCTCCTTGATTTTCGTTCTTTGTAAACATATAAATTCGCCAAAAAAGAGCCTAAAATAGCATAAGAACAATTTGGCTAAGCTAAACAGTTATTGCGCTGAATATTTACTAACATAGTCAAATGGTTAAAACATATTTTTATAAGGGCGAGTAAGGGTGAGTAAGGGTGAGTATGTTCCTTTGTAATTGTTTTCATGTAATACAACTAAGCACATGCAATCCGAATAAATAAGTGTTATGATCCTGATAAAACACAGAGTGGGTCAGCGTCAAATCTGGAATCAACCTTTACCATAAAACCAATATTTCTTTGCTAGATGAAAATTGTCGTTTTCATTTGACTCTTTCTGAAGAGTAAGACTTGCAATAGTCCACAAGCGGGCGAAAATAATCTGGAGGAAACGTTGATAAAAATGGCATAAAACCTGATATTTTTTAACTGTAATGAAATCATCTTTACAAGCAAATGCTTCATTTCCGACAACGTTTTAAATATCCATCTGTTACAGCTAAAATGTGCTTTTTGGAGGAAATGGTTTATGCAGTTTGAAGCAATACAATCCAATCGTCACATTTATTTCTCTACGCAACGTGCCAACGTAATTGCTCAAGAAATTTGTACCACTTTTGGTGAAGGTCGGAGTGAACTATTAATTTAATGAATCCAAAACAAAGTCGTTATTTGAGTTAATTTAATTAATTATCACCCTTTTTAAATCTTGGTAAAAGTGCAAACGGCAATTGTGCTAATAATTTTAAAGCAAAAGGCCAAAGGAACAAAGAGGTACTGATTGGAAAGACATAGTCTGCCTGGTTTTTCAAAGATTTGAGCAGCACATTCTTTCCAATGGGGGAAGGAAATGGCCGGAGAAAAACTGATCTGCTTACCTGTGAGCTTTAGTTTCTGAATATTGATGTGTGAGATGATACATTGAAGTTTGTGAACCAATATCACTGGAAGATGGCAGTATGATAAATAGAGCAAAGAATTCCATTCGCCAATGTTCACCAATCAGATGGTACAATAAGTTGCTGCAATGCTGTGTAGATGAGTGCAGTTTTTAGAAAAAAAGCAACATCCGTCCAAAACCACGTAACTGCCATTTGGACAAATGACATTTATCTCATATTAGATGAAATTTACGTGTGTCAAGTCGTTATCTCGAGATCGTTTTTTGCCACTGACCGTCCCAAGGTAGTAGTCCTGTCTTTACCGTAGTTTTATGTCTGTAATATTTCTCTCTGTGTCTTCTACTTGTTTGGACTCGCGCGTGTGTGCATGTGTATGTACGTATGCCTGTGTGAATGTGTTGAAACAGAACTTGTTTCAGTGCTATTCGGGTGGCTGTTTGTTTTGTATGTGGTGTGTCCTGCAAGACCTTCTCATCTTGTTTCATACAATGGTAGAGCACACTGAGAGGAAAGGCACTGTACAAAAAACCATATCTCAATTTCAGCAAAGTACAGAGTTATTGCCCTTTGCTGTGTCGCAACTACTAAAAGACAAACCAACGTAACGTTATACTTAATGAGGGCTATTTTAATAATTTTGTTGGAAGTCGTCAACTGGCCGATATTTAAAATTTGGCAAACAGAAAATTGACTCTATTATGCAAGTGGTTATCCCTTTCAATTAAACAGCCTTATTTTGTACTTATTCTCAACAGATTTCAACGGCATTTTAATTGTCATTAATTTTTTCACTGCCTAGCCCGAACTATAGTGTCATATACAAACAGCTTGGATACGGATAAGACACCGAGTAACTCGCCGTCTCATCCGGATGCAAGCTGTTTGACACTCGGCTTAAAGTTTTGCCAAAACATAAGTAAATCTGCGAAGTTTGAAAATGAAGCAGACGAAATATTGCGCATGCGCATATATGCTTCCGGCAGTGAAAGGGTTAACAGTGATAATTGCATTTTATGAACATTTATAATTTCTTAATTAATTGTATACAATGGTCCTGAAACCGTTTCCTTTTACTTAACATAACGTATGTAATTTTTGGAAGGCAACACATATTTTAATTTGTCTTTGTTTTGTATACTTATTTGAATAGTTTGTGTAAATATTGATTACATTTTGCATATTCACGTTATGAACCCTAGTTCAAAATATTGTCCGAAAATAAAACAACATCCAAAGATGACCCAACGTAAAGGAGTTTTGCTTTCATCTACCTTTTTAGATATTGTGACCATTAAATTTGAAAGAATACATTAATGGTATATTTGTAATTTTATGAGCAAGCCTATGTTACTGACTTGGACAGAATTGCCAATACTTCTGGGGCCCGTTTTATCAACGGTCGTATGACCGGTCGCAGCTAAGATTGGGTCGTAAGACCGAGGGCGATGTCGTAAACCGTTTTATCAAAGAAATCTTAGCTACAACATCGTAGATTTCGGTCGTAAAGTTACGTCTGCTCAGGGGCAGTCTTAAGCTGTCGTAACTTCTTAAGACCTTGAACAAAATGGCGGCCCCCATTGATTTCCGTCGATCAAGTAGAAGAAATGAGCAATTTTAAACAAATATCAAGCTCTTTTGCTCATAGATCTACCGTGTGCATCGTCCGTACACGTTTCACTACAATAATCTACGTCACGCCAAGGGGGAGAACTGCTTTGTCGCAGAATGACTAGAAACTGGAGTGGATGCACCATTCCGATAAGTATTTTACTGTTTCAAAAAAAAGAATAGAAGGGGATGTATTGAAAACATTGAGGATTGAAGGAGCATTTGCAGGTTATGAACATTTGCACAATTTGCTACAGCTTCTGTGGAGAAAGGGTTAGCCATTTATTCCATATGTTACTTTTAGACTTATTCACAAAGAAGGTATATGATGAGAAAGAAGTTTTATCTTTGAGAAAGGAAAATATCGATTTCCAATGGCTTTTAAAACATTGAGGGAAATGGAGCATTTGCTCGTGACCAGAAAATGCTCATTTTCCTAAAATGTTCAATTGTTATCAGATACAGTGGTGATGAAAGGCACTTATGTGGGGGAAAGGGTTGTAACCCTTAACTCCATAAGCTAGATTAGACTCATTCACAATGAAAGTATATGATAAATAAGAGTATTATCTAGGAGAAAGGAAAATATCGATTTCCATTGGCTTGGAAAACAAAATGGACCATTTCCTACAAGGATTTCTGTAGTGTCTGCTACAGAGGGGTTAAACAGAGTATCTATGGAGTAAATGGTTAAATACTGCTGGAATGACTCTTTGGAGTCACTTCTCTGACCTTTGGTGTAATCAAATTACTTTCAGACAATAACTTTCACTACTGGTCAATTTTGATTTATACTGATGGGAATATGCTCACGCCATGTAATAAACTAGGCTGGAACACAGGTACATGGTCCATATATACCATACATCTTTATATATGGTATATTATATATGGGACATGTACCTGTGGGCTGGACTAGACTATACACTTCATAGATATCAGGAAATACTGCTTTTAGTGTGGACCCAGTGTAGACTTTTAGACTAACAAACAACAACTGTATCACAATCAATACATTGTGCGTAAATGGGTGTTTGTGGTTTCGTCATACCGATGTTTGAGCACAAAACGGGTAGTATGAAGAAGCCACTCATTCCGTAAAGTCAGCATTGATCAATAAAATTTAAGACTTGGTGTCTACTTGTTGTTGAACCAGTCTCACTAATCAGCCGTCCAGGACACCAAGCTACTTTTTTGTATATATGACATATCCCATAGAAATTTACCAAAATCGAAAGTAGCTCAAATTTCGCACGAGTTAAATGAGTTTGACTAGATGTTTAAACAGCCTGTTAGAACATCTGATTAAGTCGTAATTTAAGCATGGCATGAGACAAGTGTCCCGTGGTCATCATTTAATCGCCCGACTTATAAATGATACGGTGCGTAACACAAATCACGTGATGTTTTCCCATATTTTGATTTTAATTGTGTGAAATTGTCACCCTTTGGCCCTTTTTGGGGTTGCCAAGTGTTCTCGTACGTTTGTTTTCTCCTGATGAACACATAACTTTAGCATAAGTTCACAATACATGCGAAATATTGACCCTATTAAGGTATAGTTAATGTTGTCACCGGCCATTTGTGTACATTGACAACGCGACGTCACGCAACCGGAAATGGAGGGTTTTTGACTGATTCACTGTGTTTAGGGTCGTACGACATTCTTAAGTTTCAAGGGGTCGTAGCTGCCAACGGCGACTTACACCTGCGTTGATAAAACAGTCTTAACGAAAATCGTAAGTGCCGATCTTACGCCCAGGTCGTACGTAAGACCCGACTTTTTGATAAAACGGCCCCCAGATGCCCCCACTTCTGCTTAAAAAATGCCATATTTTCACAAAATAAAGGCCCATAACTCCGTTAATATTAATTTCCGGCGGATGAAAATACCCAGGTGCACAAGTTCACACCCTGAATAATATATCTATGAAGTTTCAAGTCTGTAGTACAGATGCTTTTTAAGTTACGCATGACACAAACTTTTTGGGACGGACGGGCGGACAGACGTACGTACATACGTACGGACAGACGGACAAAGGCAAATCTATATGCCCTCCCCCTCTTTTAGTGGTGGGGGCATAAAAATGTGACCTCTACAGTGTTTAGACAAATTATCTAAGATCTGACCTTGTGACCTACTTTTTCATCCAACATGACCCCATGCGAGATTTTATCAAAATAAACATTCTGACCAAGTTTCATGCAAATATTCCATCTGGAACTAAAGTTATCATCCGGAAACCAATAGTTAATGCCGCCCGAACACCCGCCCGCCGAACAAGCCAATCTAATAACCAGAATTTTTCTATGAAAATCTGGATAAAAATGAATGTCAACATATTCAGTAACTGAGTAAGCAAACATAGTAGACCCTGATCAAACAGATCTTACAGGAGTAGTCGTATATTGCCCAAAGGAACAAGACTCGCATATCTCCCAAAGGAACAAGACAGCTACTGGGGTCTTGTCTCCACCAGTAAATAAACAGCTTAGGGAAATTATTGAAATATTGACAAAGCGATGTAAAAACAAACAAATCAAAGAAACATAATAACCTTGTTAGATTTTGCATTGTAGGTCAGCTTTTTAGTTTACCTGAAGATATACATATTCAATATCTGTCATTCCTGAATATAGTGCCTGTCATCGTGATTATCTCTTTACTCCATAGATACTCCCATCTTTTAGATTTCTACTAAATACTTCTCCAAATATGCTGGAGCCTCAGAGTTACCCACCTAGAGAAGCTAGCATATGCCTTATTCCTGTAGACCATTCCTGTAGACCATATTGCATTGCGATTATGGTGAAATCCGGTTTCAGGGCCCAGATAATGTACGCATTTAAAATGCTAATATTCTTATTTCTTCATCAAACTCTATGGAGTGACCACTCATTAGAATCGTTTTTTTTAATACAATTCTAATGAGTATCACTCAATACTATTGAGTGAATAGGGTTTGATAAAGAAATTGTTGTTTCATACACGAAAGTAAACAGGAATTCACTATGCCGAATAACCATCCCCCATAGCTCAGTGGTTTGAGCGTCCGCTTACGGGTCGGGAGGTCCGGGGTTTGATCCCCGTGCCAGGTCAAACCAAAGACTTGGAAAATGGTAGTGTAGTTAATGCAGGCACTACCAACAGCCTTACTGTTGGGTTAACCCTTTAGAGACGTGGTTAGTGTTGGACTTCAGTGGTAGGGGTCGAAGGGTTTGATCCCTGCCTTGACCTTCTGTTCTTTCTCCCCTTGTTTACTTTAGTAGTAATGCCTTCCCTCCTTGACGCTCAGGATTTCGGGTTAGCATTACACTCATTCGTCGGTGTCAGAATAATGTAACCAGCCGGGTTTCAGTGCAGCACCACTGCAATACCGCAGTACAGCAAACAACAACTATGCCGCAAAGCGTGATCGTCAACTTGAAAGTCGAGTTGGGATATGCCTTTTGATGACTGCATGTGTAGCAGATAACACATAAAAGTAATTGGGTAATTGAGCATTTGCTCAAAATGAGCAATGATCCATATTTCAAAGCCATAGATAGTTCTTGCTATTCCTCATATACTTTCCTTAAAGGGCTAATTCGACATAAGTCATGAATTATTTAATTACTGCTGGGGCCACCGAGTTACCCACCTAGAGAAGCTTGCATGATGACAAAGGAAGGATTGATTGATCACTTGCAAATATTTACCCCACCCGCTGTAACGTCTTCAGTTTTCGCATGTCTTTTCTCGCGATTGAAAATGTGTCATTTGAAACAAAAGTAGCAAAAATAGTTGCAAATCTCAACAACGCTGTTCACTAAGATTTTTATTTGCAAATATTTACACCTTTAGCTGTCACAAAATTCACATTTTCAATGATTGCAGTTGATCACTAGACGCTTGGAAAAATGCAAAATATGATGACGTCACAGTTCTGAACCAAGGGGCGTTTAGATCCGCCATTTTGTATTCGTAAAATACTTCGCAGGAAAATAAACCAGCCAATCGGACGGAAATCATAACCATCCGACTAGGACTGTTGCTGGAAGGACGTATACGAAATATTGTAGGATCCTGGCTACTCATCGCTGTCGTTATTTTGTGAAACATCTTCAAATATCCTTCCGCCAGTAGCCTTTGTAGGTGACGTCTTTCCCGGAAGAGACTGGAAAATGGGCACCAAAGACGACGAATATGATTATTTATTTAAAGGTAACTTAGTTAAACAAGATATTTGTCATGTACGTCACATACATTTTCATGTTGAGGTTTATATGTCCGTTCTGTTTTAAGGCAATGCCAGTGAAAATTCTGACGTAGAAATGTTTGCCGTTTTGACAGTTTGGGAGGGGTCAACTGTTGAGGTGTCAAATTATTTAGTAGACGAAAGGGAAACGGATCTAACACTATTGATTTTTACAGTGGCAATTTGCATCAGAAATATTGTTCACCGAATAAACTGGTATTTTCCCAATTGGGGATTAATGACTTTCAAATCAAAACGTTCTCATTAATGTTGGCTTGAATATTCAAAGCTCAAATGTTTGGCCTATATTTTTTCTTGAGCAGAAAACCCTGAATCGACATGACGCCACACTGGCCACAGAAATATTTACATTTTTACTAGAGGTGACACACTTGAAAGATATGTTGACTTAATTTTCAGGGTTGACACTATTCTTGGACATGACAGATGGTTGTGTTGAAAACTTCCAAGCTGGCATGTACATGTTTACTCAATGACTCATAGATCGCAATCACAACAGATCACCCCATCTAAGGAAAATAATATTCCATACATAATGTTATTGAAATTCGAAATAACTCAATATTTTATATTTATAAAGATTACTGTACAGTGTAGGAAAATGATCCGCCCAAATACTGCTATTTATCAAGCCCTTTAAATTCATTCTTTAACAGTTTACCTGAAGACTTAAAAGGAGCTAGTTGTAGAATTGAGACTGAAGCTATACATATTAAAATGTCTGTTTACCTCAACAAATGCACACACAATGGATTTACTAGTCATTATTGTGACGATGAATATTCATTCATAACGAAAGGTAAATACATGGCGCTAGATTGAGAATGTAATTTGTCAATCTTTTAGATTTTTTATTCATAATACTTATTACTATGTTGTAACTACAGTGAAACCTCTCTAAATCAGACACTCTATAAACCGGAAGTACAACTAAAATGAGGGTTTAAAGACAGGTTACAGCTTAAAGTAGGCAGAATGTAATGCAGATAGCGCTATTGGAGCTTTATGCATTACTTTAAGCCTGCATTAATCAGCCATCTGCATTTACAACACATAAGCATTTGTTAAAAAGGGTCTCGTTTAGAGAGGTATAAGCATTTATTAAAAAGGGTCTCGTTTAGAGAGGTTTTACTGTATTCATTTGAATAATCTTTTCAAGATGATTCAAATGAATAATCACAACATAGCATATAGCCAAGAAAAAGGCAAACCTTATGACATTGTGTAGCCTGCCTAAAATTTAAATGTTTTAATGTTTTTGCATGAATTGCAGCCTGCTGGGCAAATAGTTATGTAGGAAAAAATCTTTATGCAGGACAAGTGCCATAGTGGTATAAGCTGTTTGATTTGAGTGCAATAGTTGGTAAAATGTATATACTGTAACAGGACTGCGTGAAAAGATGTGGCCCGACCGGGACTCGAACCCAGGGCCTCTGGCTTACGGTGCCAACACTCTACCACTGAGCTACCGAGCCACACGGTCCAGGACTTACTGATTTTCCACCAGTAACCTGTACACCCATGTCCAACCCGCTACATTACTCCCCCTTTTTTCCTGAGATTCACCCAGAATCTCACTCATGGAATCATGGTATGCAAT